>VZTJ01003413.1:425388-477030 GCA_013397795.1 Orthonyx spaldingii | reverse complement strand
GCCACGCCCGCGCTCGGCGGCGAGCGCAGCGCCCGCCCCGGCCGCCCCCGGCGCCTCCGCGGCTCTGGCGGGCGAGTGCGCGCGGGTTCAGCGCGGAGCGCTCGCATCCGCCGGGTCACGCGTGGGAGGACAGAAATTAGATGGGCAGGCTAATAAAACACGGGAAGAAGGTGTTTGTGTCAGTGAGGATGAGCTGTCCCTCCCTGGAGAGCTCCTGCCTTTTGTATGTCACCGACAGAGCAGGAGCGGTGAGCGTGGTTCTGCTCCGCCGCCGGGCAGCGGGTCAGGACAAACGAGCCAATGACGGGTTCAGGAACGGAACGCTGATTTCGGAAATTTAGGAACGTTTCCAAGGTCTTGAGGAGCAAAGTGTACCCGCAAAACCTGCACATTGGCAATAGATATCACATACTCTCTGTTCTGCCATCTTCTAATTAAAAAATTATCAGGGTGCCCTAATTTAAGGCGATTTGCTTTGATGGAAAGTTTGGGGGAATTTCTTCTGCCAGAGTAAAAATCCACAGTTGATCAATGAGAAATATGTAGAGATAACTGAGGATTATAAACACCAAAAAAAAAAAAGTGACAACTGGTTAGATAAACGTAACCATCCTGAGCTTAGCAGTGACATAAACTTCTGAAAAAAATTCTGACATCATTACTAATGAGACAAATTATCAGTATCAAATTGAAATTTATCAATATCAAATATAAATTTAAAAATAAATTGGAAGAAGTGATTATATTTTCATACCATGAATGATACACTGCGTAGATCTATGCTTTTGAAAGTGTTTAGTAGAGGAAATCTTCAGCAAGCCATTGAGTTGCCTATTTGTAGTAGATAGAGTCTTTCAATTTCTTATTCTATGAAAGCTTTTCTTTAAGTGATTATTCTCAGGAATTGTCCTTGAACTTCTCTTCTGCCCTTCAGTCTTGGGGAGAAGAACATGTAATGGGAAAGAAACACCTGGGACCAGCTGGCCCAGTGCTGTCGGCATCACATCCTCGAGTGCTTTGCAAGGGACACTGGAAAACTGAACTCAAACTCAGGGATGCACGGTGATGTCTCACTGACTTACACTGACAGTGTTACAACCCTTTCCATGTCATTCTGCACTCGTTTGCTGCCTAACAGCCTGCCTGCCTTCGCACTGGTGCTCTATGCTGTGCACGTCTTAACTGGTTTCCACTATGGATATACTTAAATTTTTACCACTCTGTAAGAAAGATGAGGACAGTTATGTGACTCATTTTAGTGACTTCCACTAACCTAAGTTCCTAATGTGTCTTTTTTCCCATTCATCCAGTTTGGTTGTATGTCTGAATTTAGCCAGTAGCCTGTCTCATCTTGATAATCTAAATGATTTTGTTCAAAATGGTGTGCTTTGCTCTCTCATTGCATGCCTTTTCTTCCTTCCATCCCCACATTATTATTTCCAGTATTTTACAACTTCTGGCAAGCAATGTTTATGCATTTCTGCTGTTTTAGGGGATTTTTTTTTTTTTGTAGCATTCCTATATTATTGAGCCTTCTAGTTTGATGACTTCCTGTGATTGCGTGTCCTTTTGACTGAGGCTGAGTTGGCTGTGCAGGATTTTGCACTGAGAGGCCCCAGGTGGCATCCTGTAGCCACAGGTACTTGCACGTGGTGGGTTGATAGTGGGGTGAATGCCTATGTTCTGTTTACTGACCACAGCACACAAATGTAGTGGTGGCTTCTGTTTAACAGTGGGGTTTGGCCATCCTTATTTGGTGCCACAGAAATCTGTAAATTTCGTTTTTAAATCCTTCTTTCAAAGAGCAGCTGGGACTGAGTGTCCAGCTGCTGTGCTAAAATAGGGAAATCTGAGAACAGTGGTGACAAAAAGGTAGCACTTGGTTTGTTATCTCTTGGCAGCACAGGTGGAACAATGCTCGAGTTAGTGTTACCCAGTGTCCTTTCTTCCTATTGATGTTTCCAACATGTGGAAAACAAACACTGGTGTTGTCATTTCCAGGGCCGGTCTGATCTATTTCGTTGTAAAAATAAAAAGTCAATTTCCAGGTAATCCCTCCTCCTGTTTGTTATTTCAGCTGTCAGGACGTGCACATCATGCACGGTTTCTGGCTTTGGTTTACAGATAAAATGCAAAAAATGTTGGTAGTTATGATGTCTCTGTACACTGTAAGGAGAAAAAGCAGCTTAGGAAAGATGCAAAAAGAGGTTTATTTAGAAGGTACCTAGCAGTGGTCATTATTAAGGATCTCAGTGCTGCAGTCATTAGTACATGCTCATACCCAGCCTTTGGGTTCTCTGCTGTGTTTTCACTTGGTGTATGTTGTTGTTTAAAAGATCCTCTTAAATGTACAAGATGTCCATGGAAGAAGGGAGCCACAGCCAAAGGAAAAGCTGTCCAATGCCTGACACATGGAAGATGGTTCAATTCCTTATCTTGCCACAGACTTCCCATTTGACCTCGAGCAAGGCATGGCTTTCTCCTGACAGGGCAGTGGAGAGGCTCTCATGTGGCTGGTGGTGTTTAGGGCTCCACAGCAGCTGGTTCCATGTAAATATGACCAGTCAAGGAGGATACCAGAACCTCCTTTGGCTTCCCAAGTTTGCCTGTGTGCAAAGCTGCAGGTTCTTCATACCCCAGCGTGTGCTTTGCATTCCTGGTAGATGTGGTGATTACAAGGACTGCAGTCCTTTACCCAGCACAGATCTGGGACACTGAACTGGATGAAGAAACCCCCTGTAAACATCACAGCTATTCCTGCAATGTGCACGATCTGTGTTCCCTGGAGACCACAGAGCCACGGGCTGCTGTGTCACAGGACTGGGAGATGTCAGCTCTGGGGCAGTGCTGACCAGGGGGCACAGCTCTTTACCTGCTGCAAGTAAATCAGCACATGGCTGCTGCAAACCTGCAGAGCCTGGTAGGTATCAAAGGACGTTAAAATATCATTGGTGCCCCACAGAAGATAATGAGGCCATTTTCTTCTACCTGCTGTCAGATGGGCACTTACGGTGTTATCCAAGGGACCGTCAGTCAGCCACCAGCGGGACAGCTCGGCAGCAGGGTGTTTCTGCTCACGTCAGAGTGGAGCTCACAGATGACAAATTGTGGGTGGAGCTGCCACTTCATCGTCTATTCTGCCTGTATAAAAAGACTCTGTCCTCCACGGTTCACACCGCCCTCAGTTTCAGACAGTGACTATGTCATGTTTTTATCTTAGAAGAGCTAATTAACCTGGCACAGATTTTCCAATCATCGCTTAAGTTCTATAAAGGGATGAACCTTGCCTTCCAGTTGTACCAAGTTACCAGTTGCAATGAGCAGAAAGATTGTTTCATTAGGTTATAACTAAACTTTATCCCTCTAAAAGCACAGGGGAGTGTTCATCTGCAGGAGACAGGACAGACAAACAGGTCTCTGGTCTTTTCCGTTTCCTGTACTTGATGCATCACTGAAATGTCAGACCACCATGCACAATCCCACCAATGTCTGCAAGGCTTAGGTTTGTTCTGTCATCCTCTTCATGGAGGTAGGAATTGAGTGATTTAAAGGTTGGTTTTATTAAATAAGACTGGCTTAAATCATCATATGGTCACTGTATAATTAGTCATCATATGTTTGTCTGGAAACAATTCTAATGTTTATGGTCTGAAAATATCATGATACCCAGAAACAAGCTATAAATTCATCAGGCATTGTAAAGAAATACTTCCTTTCCAGGACTCAGTTTCATGTTTTGAATGGTTGTGAGTAATACCACTAATGTTATTTTAGATACAATCAGAAATTGGTCATTATACAACATTATTCTGCATCAGTGGGAGAAGCATTAATGCTTCATCTTTCTTTAATCACCAGGGAAAAAACGTTCATGTTATCTGAATCAGAGGGAGTACATCCCTTTATGTCTTCTATAAATAACAGTCCTTTCATATGGATGATTTTGCAATATACATGGTGGTTATTTTTTTATAAAGGGCATGATTGAAGCCCCATTACAGTGAAGTGATGTCTCACATTTTATTTGCATAGAAGTTATCAATCCCCCATTTAAGCAGCCAACTGTGATGTTAACTACAGAGCAGCATAAACATTACCAGGGTTCAGAATGCCACATCCAATTATGAAGTGGAGATTCTGATCACTGGATGATTATCCTAAAATTTCAGGCCTAGTCTAATATTAGGACAGTGTAATTGTTAATTATTCACTGCTCTCTATATAGGACTAAACCAGTTGCTGGGAACAGAACATGAAGTAACCCTACATTAGGTCTGGAGAAAAACAGCATTTTAAATGTGCAGGGATTTTGAGGGATTCTTTGCTGCAGTGTGCAAAGGATGGCAGCTGGGCTGGGAATAGAGGAGGTCTGGCCACGCTGTGACTCTCCCAGAGCCAGCCCTGAGTCAGTGCCAAGCGCAGCTGAGCTCTCACCCCTGCCAGCCCCAGACACCCCCTCTGAAGGACCCAATCCTACAAGTCCTCAAGCAGGTGATTTGCTCTGATCCACCAAGTGACCATGCTGTGTCATGAATGGAAAAGGGTTAGAAAAGGTGACTAAACTGGAGCAGTTCAGTGCTCCTTATGTTCTGAAGTTCTTCTGAAGTTTTTTTTGGGGAAACAGACAGAAGAGTTGGGGGATTCTAGAAGAGGAAATACTTTTCTACAGCTCTCTCTTCCATTTTCTACCTATGTGAGTTTCTTTGATGTGTCTGCTATATCTACATCAGGCCCTGTAGCTAATACCATTCTCATCATGCACACACAAAGCCCAGTTTCATAACGCTGTGTTCCTACCACACTTTTGTTCTGTGCTGGCCCCAAGGCAATCCTTCTAACTTTCCTGAGATTTCTGAACCTCCTACTGCAAAACATGATCTCCCATATGTTCATGGTTAGAAAGTACATTGGTACATTTGTATTGCCTTTTAAGTGTAAAAATTAAAAAGGAACCTTATATATGTCAGACAATGGAGTATTTCTATTTTTCTTTCCCTAAGTTTGAGCTTTCAACGGCTCAGCCTTATTTTTCATAGCCATTCCCAGACAGCAGAGAGCTTCCCTGTGTGGCACTGGATTCAGTGTGTTGGTGGGGGCACTCCCTTGCCTGGACAGCATGGGACAATCATCCTCCTTCTTCTGAGCATCTGTTGTGTTGCACAAATACGGCTCTTAATCACAATGGCCCCAATCCTATTTATTTGGTCCAGTATCAGTTTAATTTGGGATTAATTCCACCTGTTTTTTATTTTCGTGATTAGATACATGAGTCTATTTAAAGAGAGGGAAGATTTTTTTCTACATTTACAGAGCAGTTTCACAACTGTTTTTCAAAACACAAATATCCACCACTGTGGCTACAGAGATAGTTTAAAATAGGTCATGCATCAGGATTTACTTTCTAAAGACCAGTTGCCACCATTTGCAAAAATGAGAACAATTTCTCAAACCTGATTATAAAAAAATACCTTTTTTTCCTCAATGAAAATGCAAAGAACTCCATTAGATTATTTCCCATTCATCACATCTCTCTATACTTCCTAATGCACATGGTCATGCAGCTTCATTCTTAGCTTACACACACTATCAAACCTGGAAATTCACATCCTCTGCATCCCAGTATTCTCATCTCTACGGGACCCCAGAGACAGATGTTTCCCTAAGTGTATAGTCTGTGTTTTAGACAGCAAGAGTGACCTGAAGTGCCTTTGTAGCTGCTGGTCCAGAGGAGATTCTACAGTTCAGGTTGTTCCAGCACTTCCTGAGGGGTCCAAGCAAATGCCAGTGGGACCCCTATGACACTCAGCATTAATTCAGCAGAGGAGTGATTCATTCTCAGAAAGAAACATCTGTATCAGCAGAGGAAGATTATGATATCAGCAGAGGAAGTGTTCTGGTATCAGCAGAAACCACAGCCCGGCTCCTCTGGAAAGCCCTTTCAGAAGTGTATAAGCTTAACAAAAAAGTACTCATGGAACATGGCAAGGTGTAGAGGAGTTATATCACAGCAGGTGTTAACTACACAGAGCAATAATGATTTTATCTAGGCTGACTAATGGCACCCTTTTTCTCTTTGAAAACATATTTTGAATCCTGGTGTTGACAGGAATAGGTGAAAAGCTGCTCCAAATAAAACCGTATGTATTTCTTCCTTTGGAAGGAGCCAGAAACACAAACACAGCAAGGGTATCTTTGAAGCTCACTGTGAAACCTCTGTGCTCCACAAAGATTTAAAAGTAGCACGTGGGTGGCAGAAATGCCTCTTACAGTTCTGCCCCAGCCAGAATGAGCACAGATCTCACCTGTTGGGCTTTGCTGTTTAACAGTGGGGGCTTAGGCCCATGAGAAACCAAGATGCTCCATACTGAAACTCACTGGAGAAAAACAAATGGGATATGTGCTCCCCCATTCCTTAATCTCTTTCACTCTTCCCAGTAAGTTTGAAGGGAAACTCCACAGGATTATCCATGGTCCCTCATCCTGCTTCCCTCAGTGTCCCTAACACAGTGTAACGTTCAAGAGTGTGGTGCCTCTGTGGTTGGGTTGGACATCTCCCTTCTGCTGTGTGACACCTGATCTGCTTTCATATGCTCAAAATAACAGCAGCAGGGAGCTCTTGGTTAGGACTGCTTTTTGAACTAATTAAAGTTTTCATACAGTAATCATAACAAAGCAAATCCAATGGATGTAGTATGCAAGAAATAAATAGTTGTGCACACTCAGTAAGAAGCTGCACAGACAGCGTATGGCTGTGTTTACATACACAAAACTAACGGTATGAAATCCAATTAGGAAGGTGGAGATCGTTATCATCACATTAGACAGCGGTTTCCAGAGTGTGTGAATCAAGAGTCCAGCATTTCCTTTCCAGACTGATGCTGAATTGTTGGATTTATCTTGTTCCCTTGGTTTCTGACACGGTGACTCTGGTGAAAGGTCAATGGAGAGCATAAACCCAGGACATGAGCAATGGGTGTTTCAGCCCAGCTTGCAGCCTGTGCAGCAGACTGAAAGCTCCAGAAAAGCTTTACTGCTTTCAGGGATTGTGGACAAAGAAATTCCCTAAGCAGTATCTTCTGCTTTTGTTCAGTCACAAAAGAGTAGGATTCTGTTGTGAAAGGGAAAATATCAAGGGAATTTCTGTAGCAAATGTGTGCAGGCAAGAAAAGCACGATTTCAGGTTCTTCCATGCACTGCCAAATGAATAAGGGTTATTCAACACAGTCCTTCATGCCATGGGAGAAGTTAGGCTGATACATCTGTAATACCTGGGTTTGTATTTCTCTTTGGGGTATCCCTGCTGGACACGGTCGAACACCTTCTCCTCCTGATAATTAAAGGGAAAGAGTTACAATATTGAGAGCTGTCCCCTGTTCCAAGTGTCTCCTGGCACATCTTCCCTTTATGGCTGAGCACTGGGGCACTTCAGGAAGAAACTGGGAGTGTCTGGTGCACACAAGTCACAGCCTGCAGCACCTCCCCAGGAGCACCTGGGCTCGGCTTTGCAGACCTCACAAAAGCTCCCAGACCCACGGCCTGGCTGCTACCAGTGAGACAATTCCCAGCTGTAATCCTGCAGTGCTGGACATCGAGGGAGAGCTCCTGGTCCCAGGTGTCCTGCACAGCTGGACTGCTGACCCTCAGCCAGGGAAACTGCCTTGGGCTCTCCCAAGTTGCTTTTCCTACAGTATTTAATTACCCCAACCCTGGGATTACATTTTGGTCTTTTCCAGGGATGTGATTAAACTCTAATAAAATAACCATTTCAACTTAAATAGTTTTAAAAAGCTGTAATCCCCTCAAAGAAATGTTTTAGCTCAGTTAATGACTGCAAGCTGAAATGTTGTTTGTAATGAGTTTATCCAAAGGAACTTAGAGAAGGCACCTGATGCCTTAGTGCAGAATGTTGTACTGCAGCTCAATTTGTTTTTACAGTTTAAACAAATATACTTATCATTTTTAAATAAAATGCTTTCATTATTTAACAAGTGATTTTGATAAAAAATTGCATAGATGAAACACATATCAAACTAGTGTTCTTCTTAATCACCAAGTACACAAAAACATTAGCTCATTGTATTATTTTTGGCCAGAATATCCCCCATACTCATCGCATATGATGAAATTTTGGTATTATGATAAAATTTCACAACAGTTGTAACTTTGTGAAACATCAGATGCTGACTACCTCCCTGAAACAAACTCCCAATTTAAAGAACAGTTGAATTCTATCATGGCATTTGGAACGGCTTGATGATGATGTCATGCTAGGAAAACAGCAGCCACAAACAGAGCAGGAATTAGGAAAAAAAGAGAGTGCGTAGGCAAAATAATGACTTTTCTTGGAATAGGATGTTTAAGTGTTTCAGGTCAAGGCTTATTGTGCTTTGCAGTAGTCATAGAATGCCACATATTTCAAATTTGTAAATCTACTGATAATTCCCTTCCCTTTCTACAGGTTGCTGATTTCTAGTCTTTTTGATAAATAGAAAAAATGAGATATGTTTTAATATTTAGTATTTAAATAGTGAAACTCCTAAGTAAATGAAATATTTTCATGTAGATTTGGAATAAAAGAAAAATAAAAACCAGGCTCCCAGCTAATATGATGAGCAACAGAACCCACATGGATTTTATCAGCTTATGACAACTAAAGACCCGGCCAAAGGAAATTAGAGTTGGGGTTGATACATAAGTCAGTGGTGGGTGCCAGCTGGCTGGGTTCCATATCAACCATAACTCTGAAATGTGTGCTTGCAAAAAGTCAGCTGTAAAACTGCACAGCTGACTGTGTAACTTGGAGAGTGCTGGTGCTGCTGTGGGAAACTGGGCAGACTTGGGAGGGCCTGGAGCATGCTGAAAGTCCCCAGTTAATGCTGTCTCTGGTCATAAATTAATTCTCTTTCACTCCATCCCTTTACAGGCTGATTCTGGTTCTAGAATTTGTTCTGGACAAGAAAAAAAAAGAGCAAGTAAAGACAGAGAGTCCTTTGTCATTTTGTCATGTGACAGATAATATGACAATGACTGTTGTGTTCATGCAAATGAGAACTTCTTGTTCCTGGTCAGTTGGGGTCATCTAACAAGGAATCATATGCAAATTTTAAAACTAAACAAATCTGTGAAATAGTGAATCCATATTTTTGTCATGACTGTTTTGAACTTCTGCAGGTGCCCCATGTAGCAGGCTGAATTACAGATGGTATTTTGAGCTATAACTAGCACATCCTCACTCCAAGGATTTTGATGTTAAGTGCTATCGTTTATATCCAAACATGCTGAAGTAAGACTAACAACCAGTGTACCTGAAAGATGCTTAGGTAACCAGAATGTGCCAAAAAGTCAGCCAAGGTGATGTGGGCTAGCTTTCAGCCACCAGCAAAGCTGGGATGAGATAGAATAACTCAAGGCATAACATTCTGGATTTTGTTTGTCAGTGTCGGACTGTTGTCTGTGACGCTACCACTTTCCTCTGCTTTTGGCCAAAAGAGCAAACAGATAGTGTTTCTAAGCAGATGAAACAAATCAGCTCTATTTCTATGAAGAAGGAAAAGTTGCTAATGTTTTCCTTATCTATGTCTCAAAGCTTCCATTTGCAGCTGCCCCCAGGTATTCTGTACCCGTCCTTGGCTTCTGCTGCCCAGGACGTCCCACAGCCCCTCTGCCATGCCAGGACATCTTGCTGCTTTGTTTTCACTAATAAGTGTCAATGTGACCCTCAGCACATGGGCTTTCCAGGAGTCTCAGCTAAATGGAGATCCTCATAATGCTTTATTGTTAACAGTGAGAGAGTCTGTGAGGAGCTCAGCACCCCTGGATGGTTGAAGTCTTGAGCAGCAGCAGCAGCAGAGCAGTGCAGCAGGAGCCATGTCTCTGCCCTTCCGAAAAGAGCTGGAGAAGTACAAGAATATCAATGAAGATGAAATACTCAGCAAGCTCTCAGAGGATGAACTGAAACAGCTAGAGCATGTTCTCGATGACCTTGATCCTGAGGTTAGTGATGATAACTCAAAAGCTGCCTGTTAGAAATGCCACAGGCTGCAGCATTGAATGTTTGTATTCTGTTACAGTAGAGTCAGCATACCCTAAAGTATGAGCAGCTCCCCTGCAGACGTTTTGGTTGTATTCCTGCTGTGATGTGCTACTTGCTTTTCTACAACTCACTGTGCTCTTGGTCTATCCAGTGTCTATTTAGACATGAGCTTGTCTGCAATCTAAATCTTTAATCATGTTGGCACACTGCAGCACAATGAGAAGCTTTTTATGGCTCCTATTTCTGAGCACAGCAATAAACAAACATAACCTATGTTTATGGAGATCAGGTCTTTTGAACTTCTGAAATCTGTTGACCATGTCATCCAGCACTTGTATATTTTAGCTGAAGAGAACATACATGGGCATGACTAAGAAAAAGAGGATTCAGCTACACAACTGTCACTTTCTAGAGAATCAGGATAATTTGGATATTTGAAGACACTCTCACAAAGAATTTAAAGATCTCTGGTCTGAGAACCACTTGATCCTACAATAACGAGGTTACAGTCACAAGCATGCTGGGAATTCTGGCTGTACCTACCCAAAAGCATTCAGACTGGTGTAGGAGTTTGAAAACTGGCAGGTAAACTGGCAGAGGCAAAATAAATTTGAAGAAACACAATAGATTTATATCTTCTAGTTCTATAGCACCAATTTGCCTGGAAATTAAGGAGAGGCTTTACTGTTCTCTCCCTCCGTGTTGCCACGTCCCACACTACTACCACTTCTACATGTTCTGGTATTTTCAAGTATCTGGCATCTCAAATGGAGACACAGAAAACCATTAAAAAAGCAATACCAACGAACCAAATAAATCAGGCCATGGTGCATTTGTAGTCATGCTACATATGTGCAGTGAATTTGGACATGCTGGGCACATTTGTGCATGCACAGGTAAAATGACTCGTGACTTGAGTTCAGTGGATGTGCTCAGAATTCCCTGGGTATTTGCCATGGATCAGATTTACTGTGCATGTTCTGGCCAGTGATGAAGTGTTTCTGAAGTACTCTGGGGCACCTTCAACACAGTGGCTTTACTGCACGTGCACTGCAGGGTTCACTACCTGTATTTCTTTCTGGGATTTCCTGGACTGAAATGTGAGGGTGTTATGTGTATTCTTGTGTTACAGGATGCAGATGAAATCACACGATCCCACAGCTACGTGTTGAAAGTGGGAATTATCTGCCTGCTTCCTCATACTCTGAATTGCTGAAGTCTTCCTCATTCACCAGTCTCTTTAGTGCATGCCATTCATTTCCGAAGTCTGAGAGACATCTGCTTTAGAATGAAAGGAATTTTTTTTTTTTTTTTAAATGAGAGGGAGAAAGTTGGTGAGGAAAAAGAGTAAATGAATAGAAGGAAATACACAGAAGGTATATCCTGGTCTCTATACCTGGACTGAAAACTCTGGTTATAATATGTGTAACACAAAGGACTCTGATCTTACTCAGCTCTTTGGTGCTGTGATTGTAAATCTGGTTAATTAAAACATTAATAGGTATAAATCAAGAAGACTGAATGACATACTGGGTTTCGGGGTTACATTTAGGTAATGTGTGTTACTGCTGTCACCAAAGGTCATTATGCAAAGAATGATTTCACTTAAAAACCAAGACTGAGATGAGATTTGGAACACTGTGTGAAGCTGCCTGCTCTCCTTTCCGTGCCTCCCTGTCTCCCACAGAATGCCCTGCTCCCAGCGGGATTTCGGCAGAAGGACCAGACCACCAAAGCTGCCACGGGCCCCTTCGACAGAGAGCACCTGCTCTCCTACCTGGAGAAGCAAGCACTGGAGCACAAGGACAGAGAGGACTTCGTGCCATTTACAGGGGAGAAGAAAGGTACTGCCCATCCTCGTGTGGGCACTGGGTAATGGACTGGCTGGGTGCACCAAACCCCACTGCTGCCTGGCTGGTGGGTGGAGTGTGCTGGGACACAAGGAGCAAGGGCTGCCACCGTGCAGGGTGAGGCTCAGGAGTCAGAGCTGCTGGAGCAGAAGATGCAGGGGTGCTTTATCTGCTGCCCGTGTCTGCCTCGCTGCTCTGGAGTGCCAGTGGCAGCTCCACAGCCTGTCCCAGTGGCAGGTTAATGGTCTGTTGAGGGGCACAGGAACACAGGAGCAGCAGCCCAGCAAAGGGCTCAGTCAGCAGCTCCCTGGGCAGCCACTGCCTCTGGGTGCACTCGAGCACGGACAAAGGTGCCCTCGCCAACGCCAGGGGACTGTTCCCTGTTAAGCATTAGGCCCCTGCAGGGGTATTGCAGTGGGGGAGGTGTTCAGGAGGAAACACATAAGTGCCTTTCTGAGTAAATCTCGCCTACAACTGCTGTAAGTAACAGCTCAGGGAATACAGTTATGAAAAATAAGTATTTTTCCACTTGTTTACTAGCACTCCTGGCAATGCTGTTCATGCAGACAGTTTCCCTGCTACCCTTGTCCTACAGCTACAGGAAAAAAGGGGAAAAACAGGAAAACCTAATTCTAATAATTTAAACACTGGTAGGATAACCTGAGGGCAGGAACAGTCATAATTTAAACAAACAGTATTCCTTTAGCACCACTGTCTCCTTTTCCTTGTTTATAAAAAGTGGACAGAATGCTGGCTTCAGGCAACCCTTTCATTCAAGAAGGAGCTTCCTATGTCTGGGTCCATTTCTGGCCATGTAATGGATTTGCTATTATTTCAATGGGATCTGCTTAAGGGAAAGCAGATACTTCAAGGAAGTCAAGGGCAGCATTTTTTACTTTATGTACCATTACCAAAGATGTAAAGTGTTATATAAATAACATTTCATAGGCCATCAGTTGCTACTATCATTACATTGTGTTCTCAGTCTTTGAAACAATGATTTCACACAAATGAGACGTTTTCCAGTTAGATCTGATCGATGTGTTCTTTTACCATGCAGCATATTCTTTAACCTACCTTTCCCCCATCAAAACATCTGCACACTGCTCTTCACAGGGCTGATTCTGAGCCCAGTGACACGCAGTGACAGGGCACAGATCCTGCCAGTGGCAGGAGTGGTCAAGTACATACTGTGCAGGAAGGAAAGCACTTTACTGTAGTATGGATTTATTGCCAATTGTTTCCAGTCTCCTGCACACTGCTGTGTCAGAGCAGGACAAGTTACTGCTTGCAGGTCCCTCGATATTTATGCCAACACCTTCAGTCAGGTCTCACCTTACTGATATTTACAGACTTAAGACTGAGGTTTTGCATTTTTCTTTGTAGCTATATCTGAGACATCCAAATAAGCCTGAAATAATAAGTGCACAAACCCCAGCAGTGTGTGGAATTGCATATACCCATGGGACTGGCCCTTGATCTGTACAAAACGAGTCCCTGCGTTGTCCCTGACAGTGGTGCTGTGTGGACTGGGCTGTTTGTTCCCTTTTGGTTTTCTTTTGATGAAGTTGAAGCAATATTATTCCTACATTTGCTTCCAGATGCCCTTAAAGTGCTTATTAGTGCTGCTTATTAGTTCCTGGTGTCTCTGGTGTGGAAATACCAGTGCTTTGCAAACACAACCAACCACACATTTCACTTCCCCCTGAGCACAGAGTGAATGCAGCCCTCCTAGCATTTAAAGCTGTTCTTAATTTGGCTTTTGATTCACTGTGTTCATTTACTTCAAAATTACAATTTCAAGAATTATTGCAATTATGAGGTAATGACAGCATTTTAGGCTAAAGGAATTATTCCTTTAATTTCTTCTGTCCTTTGTGCAATAGAAATCCACGACAAAATCCTCAGTATTAGCTTTAGCAGATTAAGTCAAATGAAAACAACCATGTGTTCTGTGATTTCTGCAGTCATTTTACAATTATAATCTAAACACAAAGAATTATACTACATTTCCTTTGAAGTCAGAGGCCAAATGCTATGAAAATACCCTTTGTTTCTTTGTTGGTTAGAAATAACTGAATTAATCCGAGATCTGATGAGGTCCAGTACCTTGGCAATTGAGAACTGATGGGCTGCACAGTGTCATTTTTGTGCTGCTTTAAGGGAACTGGCTTTGAGAACAAAGTTGTTTATTTTGAGCTTGGCATATCCTGAATTGGTACTGGAGTGTCGTTCCTGCTGCCCCTCTGTGGCTTGGCAGGAGGGTCCCACAGAAACACCACCAGACTTCCAGCACTGGGCTTCACTGCCTCCTTTTCTTGTTCTCCTTCCCCCTTGCTCTGCACTGCAGAGACTTCCTGCAGAAGCTGAGCCTTGTAAAACATACAACTGAAATCTCCATCTGCCAAATGCACTGAAATCTTCCCCTGGATTGTATGATAATCCTGCTAATTGGTTGAATCTGGTGAAACATGATGAATGTTGCACAAAGTCCATGTGTGGCTATTCCTGGATCTTGGAATCCATGCTTAGTGAGGGCAGTGTTCCTTATTTTGACATTCAGTTGAAAAAAAATAACAACAGGATGGCTGTATTAAAATATAAATTACTTGATTTACATTTATAAGAAGATATTTCCCGTACAAGGAAACAAAGCAATTCTGCAAAGACATTTTCAAGATCTGATACTACATGCTAGATTTAAAGTTGCTTTAATTAGAGCATAATTAGTATTCTTTCAAAGCTCAGTAATTAGTTCAGGATAACTAATTAAAATTTCTAAAATGTCTCCTCAGAAGAATCTAAAGAAGGATATCTCTTGAGGAAAATCTGATTTCTCACCTTCTGCATGTTGATGGTCTCTAAGGTGTATTTACAGATTAGTAAATATTTATATGATTATATTTTATAGATTTCTGTTACATTTTTTCTTTACATTATAATGTGTGGAGGCACTGTAATGTAGTCTTTCTGTAAATTACCCCAAATTAATTTGACACTATTTTTGCTAGTTAAAAATTAAATTCTCAAGCGGCTCTAAAATGCATCCAGTTGTGTATATTTGGGAGATGTTGATGCTAATGGGCCATTTGGGACTATTTATGACCTAAGAATATTTGTGTGTGCAGTAGGATTAGAATATGTCAATTGTTCTTCGACCTTTTGTCAGTCAATACAATACAATCAGTACAATATTTGTATTTGTCACTGGGAATTCACATTTATTTTTTCAAGTTTAGGAAGTGGGATGCTTCTACTAAATGTTAAGTAGAACTTCTACCAGTTCCTACAGTTACCTTAAAAAGCTAAAACGAACTTGGAAGTTTGCTGATGAGCCAAAAAGAAGGTGACATTTAAAATATTCTCCTTCCAGATTAATCTGTGATACGTCATGATTTTTTATGTACTGTGACTGCCTCTTTGTTTTTGTTGTTAATGTTTCATTAGAGAGTTCTTGACCAAGAAGCAATACCAAGCAGCTGCTGAAGGATAAAACTCAGTTGCCTGTGTTGGTCTCTATATGCTGAGCAAGCATAAGGTTTTGATTGTCCTAGAAAACAAGCCAAAACAAATTCCAGAGCTGACAGGGATATCCAGAATGGTTGAAACACAGGAAGTGTTAAATATGAGCCCAAGCTGAGGGGGCTGATTATGCAGGAAATTGACTTGTTTTTGATTGTAATTGTGGTTTCAAGAGGTTGGAGGTGTTTGGCAAAAACAACCAAATGTATGGAATGCATTAGGGTTTTGGCCCTCTGCCATATTGCAGCTTGGTAATGTAGTTCATTAATTGCTGTGCAAAAAGGATTTAAGCCTGTATGGGATAGATCTCAGATTTCAGTGGAGACCCAAGGCTTGCCCAAACTGGGGCTGAAATGGTCACAGGCACACACCCAAAACTGGCCATTGAGAAAGGTTTTCAGAGTGCTGTACCCACATCCTCCCTCACACAAGTCAGGGCTGGGAACTTCTTTTGAATGCTCCATTGTGTGGTTTGAAGTGATCTGGTGGCTTTCAGGAACTCTTGTGCAACACAGATGTCTGTTAGTAATGAGCAGTGGAGGTCAAGAGTTAGGACTGGTAAGTGGGGCCATGGCAGTGGGCAGTTTGTAAGTGTTTATTTTGTGTATTTTGGATCTGTTCCTAATTCGGGTAGATATTCTAGAAATCCTTACATAGAACCTGGTGGTCTGTGGAAGTTACTTAGACTGACCCACTGCACGTAACACATATAGCTGGAATTGCTGCTTATCAGACTTCCACCACTGTGAAGACGTTTTTGTATCATTTTCATATTCATGAATGACCCAGGAATAAAAAGAAAAGGTGGGGAACATAAGGGGCAGTGCAGGCACAAAGTATTCCAGAGCACTGTCAGTGCTGCAGCTTTCTCTGCAGTCCATATGTCTGACCTCAGTGAGGAGCTGAGTCCTGCTGCAGTACAGACACAAACTGGGAACAGCGTTTCTGCTTCTGCTTTATTGCAGGGGTTCTCTGAACTGTATGGTGCTAATGAAACACAATTTTAAAAAGTTCTGTTGTGAAATGTCCTGAGCTATGAAAGGTTGCTTTAAGGATTGCTGTTTCAACCCTTCACCACTGTCCCTGTTTTCTTCCGCTCCTTGCCAAACCATTTCATTCTGGATCTGATCCAGTTCTCATCAAAGTCATGGAAAAACTCCAGTGGATTGGGCTATTATTATTTGTGGCTGGAAAGGGAAGGGGAACAGGCTCGTATGCGATTAAATACTAACATTTTCAGCTGATTGATAAAAGGGAAAGGGAAGAAAGTAAGGAACATTAAACCAGAGAACTTTTGGCCAAACCCATGTTTTCAGTTGCTCTGGCAGAGACCATCTATGTTGCATGTGGTGCTGTGCCAAGCAGAGTATCCATACACTGCACCAGTAATAAGGACAGTCATTTTCAGAAGGTCAGGGTATTAGAGTAGATGCTAATGAGTTCCAATTCCACTGTGTCTGACACACTGCTTTCAAAAGTTAGCCTTTAGTATAGAGACACAGTATCTTTCTTGGATTGACATGGCAGTTGTTTCACACCCAATCCTTAAATGGTTTGTTTAAATTTTTGCCACCTTTTTCCTATTCTTTAAGGCTTAAATTTAGAACTGATGTTTGTCTCTTAAGGCATTGAAAGCATTGCAGTTGCTGACAGTAATGCCTCCAGCCATTGCCTTGCACTGCTTGCTTTTCTAAGACTGTCTTTTAGTTGTTCATGACTTTGCCAAACTTGCACAGTTCACAGTGAAATTTCCCATGCTGAGAGGCTGCCTCGAGTTGAATTTTTGGAAAGTGTCGGCAAAAAGGACTTAGCTGCTTCCAAGAACAAGATTAGGAGAAAACACATTGTTTTATCCATCTAGAGTGAATTTTTCCAGCTGGTTTTTTTAATGACCTGCAGTGCCTCCAGCCTTTGAAGACAGGACTTGAAATGTATGCCCTTTGGAATCCCCAGGGAAATATACTCAAGTCTGGCATCTTCAAAATATTGTGCTTTCTTGTACATCCAGTTTGTTATAGCATTCTCCAAATATTCCCCTGCAGGGAGGGTTAGTCAGAGCCTCTGCCTGCCTGGGCACACAGCACTGTGGCAGCACAGCAGTGCCCAGAGGAATCTGGCATGGCTGAGCTCTCAGGACCTTCCTGGAATTGCTCATCTCAGAGGCCACTGTCACACCAGGACCAAGGGCAGGGAGACTCCCTCCTGCTCTGACAGAGCTCCCCCCACCTTTGTAAAGGCACTGTAAAGGAGAAAAAAAAAGAGTAAACAGCCAGCAGAGAGGTGGAGTGGGGGTTTGAGGAGCTGTATGAATATTTCAGGATGAAGGACTAGATGTGGCAGCTCCGGGGAAAGGAGCTGCAGAGGAGAGCAGGGATAAGGAAAGGAAGGCAGAAGGAAAGGAGGCTGGTGGGAAGGGTCAGGATTCAAAGATTTTTTAAAACCAGAAGACACAGGGGATGGGAAAGGCACAGGGGCTGTGAGGGAAGAAAAAAAGAGGAGAAGAAGGTGTTGGATGGGAGAAAAGAGGCCAGAAAGGAACGTAACTAGTGTGGCATTCAGCTCTGCCCATGTTTCAAGGGTCTTTGATGTCCAGGAGGACCCGAAGTGCAGTGGCACAGTTTGAGTTTCTTCCTCCTCTGCCACCATTCCACATCAGACGTAGGAGCTTCCTGCTGACTTGGTGGAGAGGGTAATCCAGGAGGAGATCCAGAGGACTGCCCTAGGACTGCATCCTAACTTGTGATAATCCATGTGAGAGTCTGGAGAAATTCTGGGCTTCCTTCTGTTTCAAAAAATACAGGTTGGCTTTTGTTTACTTTTGTTTGAGCAAGCATACTTTCCAGGAGAGTTCTTTGAAGGGTATTGCTGCAGTGGCAGAATCACAGCACGCTGATCAAAGTCAAGGATACTGGTGCAACTTAAATTCACTTCTTGTGTTTATGCACAATAGATTTAATAACTTTGGAATGCTTATCTTTGCAACCTTCCTATTCCATTGTCATAATTTTTAAGACATAGAATATGCTGACACTAATCCAAGAGCAACAGAACAGCAAAAATTACAATACTGCATTTTTATTACTACTGGTGTTCAGCTTCACGCTTACTTGAACTTGGCCTGGCTTTTTCTTCATAATACAAATTTATTCTTGGTAAGAACTAATTTAGGTCCATTTTTATAGAATATTTGTAGGGAGGGGTTTAAGTAAGCCTCAACAGAAAAGAATAGTATAAAATGAAAAAAGTGAATCAGGTGCCTGTGATTTATACAAGGCAGATTTCCAGGATTATTGAATTTCACTCCCAAGGTCTGTGTAGGATTCTGTAATTGAGAACAAACAGGCACTCACTGTAGTCAGTGATTCATTGAGAAGTAAGAAGTAGTAAGTGTAACCAGGTATTTTCTTGAAAGTACAATAATCTGAGCTACAGTTTCTAGGAAAAGAAGGTACATTATTGTTTTACAGTTATGGCAGAAAATGCACTTGCATTATGAAATTAAGTAAATATCCTTAAAATTTTTGATGTTAAATAAAAGGGCATTTTTTTACAGCTAATATAAATAGGCTTATTTCCCATTGCTCTGTGTTTTACTGAGTTTTGGCTTGTACAGTTTTGACTTGTACAAGCTGGGAATAAATACTAAGTATTTACTAAATATAAATAAATACTAAAATAAAAATGGTGGCAATTTATATTTATTCATAAAAGTCTAATGACATAAGAAGAAAGGAATAGAGAAGACACTCCAGAAATGATGCTCCAAATGCTGCAAACTATAAATGAATATGAAATCCTCAAAATGTTTTTTAGATTAGACTAGCTAGTAAAATCCTAGCAACTATTCAAATTCCTTTTTTCTCCCCCTCCTTATATAACAATAAACAAATAAACTTACTTCAGGAAAATACACTTGAAGCAGTTCCCTGCTCAGTTAATAAATCTTGCTGTAGATGTGCACATGGTAGTTCATTATTGCTGTATTAGAAGGTAGGGATCTCATTTCCTTGTGTTACTCTGACATTGCTTTAATGGGGGCATTTGCACAATGCAGGAAAAGGGCCATGGCTGAACCAAGTGGCAAAATTACATCTGTGGTTTCATGACTGTTCCCAGTGAATTTCTTTTTTTTACAGAAAATTTGGTTTCCTTTTACCTTGGTTCACTTTTCTATATCTCTGTGTAGTCCTTTTCTCTGAATCCTCCTTTTCCCTCGGGTTGTCAGTATATTTGGTTTCCCCGAGCCTCTTTGGAGGAAAGCATGAACCATATCGTATTTCAGTTTCAACAGAAGGTTTGTTTTTGCAGTGGGTGAAAAGGAGTAGGTCTGCAGTTAAACTGAGCCAGGACAAAACTCTGCTCACTGCACTCACAGGCAGAAAGTTCCTGGTTTTTAATAAGCTGCCTCAGTCATCATCCAGGTCACCCCAGACACTTTCCCCAGTCTGGCCAAACGAAGGGGAGAATTGCAGTGATGCACACTTAAAATTTCACATTGAAAGAAAGCACTTGAGATTCCATACACTTTGAGTTTCTCTGCTTGTATAAAAATAAAATATTTTACTGGAATTGAATTTCCTTATGCAGTTAAACAAAGAATATATTGTTTATATACAGAGGTGTGGTTATTTTTGTCTTGTTAACACCAAAATATGTTAACACCAAGTTATGTGTAAACAGAACTTTTGTCACCCTGTTTTTCATTGGTAGAAAGTTAAGCTATTACCATTAAGACTTAGCACAGAACATTAGCATATTCTGGAGGCAAAAGATAACACAGTCAACATTAATTATACCACATAGAATAAAATGATAATAAAGTACCTTCTAAAATACAGTGTGAATATGAAGAACACCAAAAGCAGCAACCTTTCTTCATAAATCTCACTTAAAAATAATAAAATGTCACTATTCCTCCAAGGCTTCTTCCAAATAATAAATTTTAGGTTGGACCATTGAATCAAGGAAGCCACAATCCATATTTTATTCTGTCAGTGAATTCCATGATGCACTGGATAATGAATTTACAATGTAAGGTGTGGGTCTAGGAGAGACTTCCTGAATCTTTAAACTCTGTCCTTAAATAACGAAGGAGAAGTGGTTGAGAGCTGTCTGTAAACAGACACACGGTTTTGGTGGACAGGTAAGAAATTCCTAATGCTAAATACATAAGCTTTTCTAACCTCCATCTGTTGTGCTACAGTCTCTTCCCAGTGGAATGTTCTTATCTAGATAGCAGTAAAAAGAATATTTTTAAACCACCACTGGATGCCAGCAAGGCCCACATACATTAAAGATATATATTACTATCTTTGACATGACCTTGCCCCTTTAAATACTTCATATAACCAATAATAGAATTTTTTTCTAAAACATTTGCCAAGAATGTGTTAAATGAAACTATCATTGGGAATCATATACACATTTAACGAGATTCGGGCTGTCATCCAAGAGTTACATATGCCTGAAACAAATGTTTAAAATTGTGTTCCTGTGTATGTGAACTGTACAGAAAAGGTGCAGTACTGAGCCTCTACTGGTTTCCATTATCCCTTGATTTCTTGCTGTGCAAGATACTTGGCCTACACATGTCCAAAGTCCATAGAGAAGGACCAACTCCACCACATATTGTGTCCAGTTTAGTCCAAACTCAAGGTCCTGTGTCCCCTTACAATGTTGTGTGTGAAATTACAGACTTTGATCAGTATTTGTGAGAAGTGTGAGTGGGGTTTGGGCCTGTGAAGAATCACTCAGTGCCTGGTGGAGATGCTCTGTCTGCACAAGCGCTGGCTCTGTGGAGATTGCTGTGACAGAACAGTGTTACCAGTCAGGATAAGGATCAGCAGGATTCCCTCAGGATCTCAAACAACCTACTGAGTACTTGAAACTCACGTGGAACCACCAGTGATCTGGAAGGAAAACATTTAGTGGACAATATTCCTCACTATTGTTCTTTACTCTGATACTCTGATTGATTTTGGTTTTCTATCTTCCAGCACAGTAATGAATTTTTTGCCTTATGTCAAGCTGGCATCAATTAAGTCTTGGGCAGTGGTGGAAGCTGCCGTGCAACACTTCAGATTAGGTGGTAGCACAGAGGGAGTCTGAAGTCCTACCACCTGTGCTGCTATTACATCTGGAGAGCATGACTAACCTATCTTTGCTGAGTATTTCTCTCCTCAGATTTCCACTTGACTTTTGTTTGATGCTGCTGGGACGGCTGTCCCTGATTGCTGTGACCCAATGCAGTGACAGTTAAAATGGTTCTTACCTTTTGCCCACCAAAGGCCTTTATCTTGAAGCCTTTTCTTAAAAGATTACTTATTGAAAACAGCACATGAAAAAAAATCATAACATGATACTACTTCATCTTTCTACATAACTTTCTGTCCAGTTTTGTACTCAGAAGTTGTTTAGCCTTGGTAGAAATATCTCTAAGGTAAACAACTTGAATCGTGTATCAATAAACCTTGCCAGAGTTTCAGAAATTTCCTTTAAAATTTTTTTCTGAGCTTATTCAGTGACTTGAGTCATGGAAGCTGACAGCATAAAAATGGCTGTAGGCAAACTTGTATAAAAGATATAAATGAATTGGAAATTACTACATGAAAGTGATACTTTGCACCATAATGGGGAAAAACGAAGCCACAAAAGGATAATGGTGTTGAAAAACCAGAGGCAAAGAATTTGTAAATCAACACTAAATATCAGAATTACATTCATGAATGGTAACAATATCACTCATACAGTTAAAATTAAGCTATTTTAGAGACATTTCAGGAAGTCACATGATGTGCTTCAAGCATTACATCTAGAATGTACAAAGCTGCACAAAAAGAAAATTTAAAGCTCACAGTGGGCCACAGCCACCTGCACCAAAGACCATCACAGCTTCATTACACCAGGATTACTTAAAGACTGCTTGAGAAGTAGTTGTTAGGGCCCAGGCGAGGGGAACTATCCCACAGTGGACAGCAGACCTTGGAATTCACCCAATTACTGGAGCAGTGGCACTGTCTGTTGCCTGTGGCATCACCCAGTGTGTCACTGACTGCAGGGGTTGGTCAGGAAAGCTGAGTGGGAGAAGAGCCCAGCAGTGGCTCGAGTGCAGCTCCAGCTCTGATTTCAAGGGCCTCGCTCCAAGCATTTGCAGTTCCATCATCAGAGTGCTGAGGTTAACCATCACAGCAGCCTGAAGGAGCAGTGGAACTTGTTGTGTCGTTCCTGGATTTATCCTGCAGTTTCCTCATTTCAGCAGACAGGCCAATGACCTCAGTCTTGGGGGAATATTGCATGGAAACACACATCTGCTAACCCAAAGGTATCAGCAGGACACAGAGAGAAACAAATACGTCAGGAGTCTTTCTTGGGCAACATGTGGTTCAGTTCAGACTTTTCAGGCCTGCACAAATGATCAGGATAAGTCTATTTATGTCAATGATCATCAGGAGACACAGAGGGGAATTACTCTGGAGGGGCTGGGAATTAAACTCAGTTACTGGAAGGGAACAGGTTTGCTGAGCTTTCGGGATCATGTGTAGAAGTTCATGAACTGAAAGACTCTTGCAGTAGGATGGTTTTAACTGCTTCTAATGCCTCATTTAAATATAAGGATGAAATTTCTGCAAGCTTTTTGTGTAGACCTGATTCTGCCTATTTAAGGACACAGGACCTTCAGAAAAATCCCAGCTGGGACTGCTCCTGAGACCACATTCCCTAAAATTACAATCACCAACACAGAGCAGAAATCTGCACCTTTTATTTTTAGACTTATTAAGATCCTGGTGTGGAGGATAACATCAAGTAAGAAAGAGAAAAACATGCATGTGATAATATTTCCAAGCAGTTCCACTGTGACAGACCTATTCCCCTGCTGCCAGGAGGCAAAGAAGTTGTTCCAATAATTCATTACTCACTCTGGCTTTTTTTCTTCTCTTAGGAAAAATATTTATCCCTAAAGAAAAGCCCGTAGAAACCCGCACAGAAGAGAAAGTCACCCTGGATCCAGAACTAGAAGAGGCCCTGGCCAGTGCTTCAGATACTGAGCTCTATGACCTTGCAGGTTAGATAATAGATAGATATGATCCTCCCACATGTCCAGCTCTTCTCTGCCCAGGCCTGCCGCCAGGAGTGTCTCTTGGTGAGCCCTCAAGCACGCGGTGCTTGTCTGACAGGTGGCCAAGCTGTGGGGCACCCA
Organism: Orthonyx spaldingii; assembly: GCA_013397795.1. Taxonomy (NCBI): domain Eukaryota; kingdom Metazoa; phylum Chordata; class Aves; order Passeriformes; family Orthonychidae; genus Orthonyx; species Orthonyx spaldingii. The sequence continues at coordinate 453,428 of VZTJ01003413.1, read as the reverse complement.
CTGCCCACGATGATTGCAGTGTGGCTCCACAGCTGCTGCATCTCACACTCCTCTCCTCACAACTGATGTGTCAGGCCAGGGGGGACATGAACCAGCTCATGTGATTTGGGGAAGGGAGGCATGGACAGGGAACTGCAGTGCTGGCACTGGAACAGAAGTGACTGATCTTACTGAATCCTCATTGTTTGTAGCGTACGATTGCTACCTCCTCTCAGTTCTGACGCCCAAATAGCAGGATAAACTTGTCACAGAATGCACTGGATAAAGCTCCTGAATCCATGAGGAAATTCGAAATCTAACCCCTTGAATGAGAAAACTGGTTGCCAGGTTGTTAGACCCGGGTATCTTCACCACTTCTACTTGTTTTCCAAGCTTGTTAATATCGATGTGCTTTCACAAGAAACCCTGGTGGGAATGCCAATGTGTTAAGCTCATCACATGTACAGTGAAATTCTCAGGTACACCAAACAATGGAATATAAGAGTAATAAGGAGTTCACGTTGTATATTAGGGAAGAAAAGTGATTAGGAGTGTGTCATTGAGCCAAGTTACCCAAAGAGATTGTGGGATTTTCATCCCTGGGTGTTTTCAGACTCCAGCGAGACAAAGCCATGGCTGACCTCATTAATGCTGGCAACACTCCTGCTTGAGGGAGAGGCTGGACAAGATGACCCAACAGTGGTTCCTTCCAGCTGGCACTTCTGTGATATGCATTCTACATTGACTCAATTGTTCAAAAATCTATATTGAAAGTGTCTGTATCTCCAGAGTGTGGAGCCCAAAAGACTCTCCCTACAAGCAGGCATGACGCAGACAGTTAACGTTTTATAAAGGGGGTTTTGTTCGGGGAACTAAAGTACAATTTGTAGCAGATACTTTCCTGCAGTCTGTGTTCCTGCCATTAACATTGTATCCTCTTGCTGGTATTTACACATTTCAGCTGTTCTTGGAGTGCACAACATGGTCAACAACCCAAAATTTGATGAAGCAGGAGCCCGCGGTAAAGATGGAAAAGGAATCGTGAGAAGTAAGCAAGCAGATTTCTCCTGTGGGCTGCATGTCATCTTTAGGGACTTCTACACCCATAGGTGGGGTCTGTTGGTCTAATTTAGTGTAATGTAACTGGGCCTAACTTTGATTGATCTAATTAATCATGAGAGGTGACTTTTTAAAAGTTAATACAATCTTAAAATTCATTATCATGACAACAGTAGTATACAAAGAGATCATTCCTAAGGAAATTTGTTCTCCTAGAGAGCAGTATCTGGCTCTGCAGAGGTGCTTGAAAGAGTGGGAGTATTTAAGAGGCCAAGACATATAAAATTCCATTCCACGTCAGTTTAGGCAGCAGGCAGAAAAGAGAGTGAGCTGTAGCTAAGGGTTGGCCACAGTTCAGGCCAGGCCTTCTTGCCCCAAGTACCTACATTTACACAACTGAAAAATGACTGGTACCCACTGGGCTCAACGGTGGCAGAATCCCTGGCAGAGTCACATCTGTGACCAGAGTCACCTCAAGCTGCATTCACAGGGAGGCAAAGACTGCAGGGATGTGCTCCTGCCCCAGCTACTCCCTCTGATCTCCCACCTCCACCTGGCTCCTGTGGCAGTGTGTGTGAACAGTGCCCGTTCTGTGCTTCCCTGGGGACATGGGAAAAGGAATCATTCTGGAAATCTCCCAAGAGAAACAGCTGTAGTTACTAAAAACAAATCCAGAAATGTTTGCACTAAATAAACAGACCTTTGGTGAATCAGATCTTAGCTCAGCAACCCACAGGAGGCTGGGTGGAGGGAGAAATGGGTGCATCTGAATTCCAAGCTTTTCTTGAGAGCTGCCAAGCCTTGATCCAGAGCTTGTCACCTCCAGGCCCTGGGATATCAGGTGGGCTAAACTTTGCTCTTTAAGACAAAACTGTGGAATGCCCTTTCCTAGGGAAACAGTGCTAAAAAATGTTTTCTTCTTCTAAGGCCATGAGAACAGCAGCTATCTTTACCAAGGGCCTTCCTTTCCATCCTCCATTACTAGAGGGGAGGTAGGGAAGCAGACAGGACACCATGGCACTTCATTTTTCTTGGGATTAAGCTGCTCTGCAAGCCTCCCCAGTGGGGCCCTGTGTGAGCTCCCATCTGTCTCATAACAGGCAACTTCATGCATTGCTAATCCTCATAGATTTCAGAATATTTTTGTTGTACTGAGTCAAAAAGTCAGCTATGTGAGTCAGCTAAACTATGCTCCAATCACAGACCTACGAAGCAGAAAATCACCATCACATCACTGTATTCTTTGGTCCAAAAGCAATACCTTTCCTTAGCCAAGTGAAATGCTTCATAAAAAATTTGCTCATCAATGTGGCAAAACAGCGCCATGGTTAAAGAAACAAGAAAAACTCATGGGAAGCAACAAGAAGTAGAAAATGAAAATTCCTCCTAACTCTAGACTTAGTATGCTGTGTCTAACCTGAGGACAGGGTGCTCCCCTGCTCCCAACCCAAAATGCTTTGCTTTTTTTGTTTGCTTTCTATCCTTGCATCCAAGGTAAATTCTCTAAACGTAATTTTCAATTCCCGGCTCCCTAGGAAGGCTGAAGTGTTATTCAGGGATGTGTGAGGTCTCTCAGGGAATTAGTAAAAAAAAAAGTTGGCATCAAAGGGAGCAGAGTGAAAGCCAGCTCATGGTTTGTGTGTGACCATCTCTACTGTGAGTATGAGTTCTAAGAAGAGATGTGGTTTGCTTTTGGCCTATGATAAGGCATGAAATTTTACCCATTGCAATGAACAGCAATGTGTGGTACACTGAGACTTGAGCACAAGTCTTCAAAATCTCTGCTTGTCTGCAGCATAAAATACAAGGATTTAAACATAAAGGATTTAATATTGTGGTCAGCAACATATTCCTTTCTTGCTTCTGGTGCCTTGGGTGCTCAGGGTTAGTAAATTAATCACCATAAGTATATGCATGGGAATTAGAAGTACTAATTGTGTTCTAAGCTATGATTTTTATGCATCTCTGAGAATATTTATAGCTCATAGCTTCCAGCACTAAATACCACAGTTCTTTGGAACATGACTACTTGAAGATTTCATAAATCTTGGTGCTTGGCAGACAGACTTACTTTTCATGCTTTGATAGTTTTATTATTCAGAAAGTGCAGATGTTGCAATTTAACAAGAGCTAATTGAATTTATAGTAAGGCTGATAGTATCAGCTGAGAGGAGGAAACTGAGGGGCCTCCTGCTCGTGTTGCTTTATGTAGCAGTCTATTCATAGGTGCAGGGATATTTCCTTACTAATATAATGGGCAAGTTCTGAGCACATCTTTCTTCACAGACACCAGACAAAGTAGAAGGCAGCCCTTGCAGTATATCACATCCCAAACAACAGTCTTCAAAGCGGCTTTGGCTCAAATTAATTGTCCAGGGATTTTGTATATGAAGGAGGAGTTTGCCCGTGCCGATGCTGCCCGGCCTCCGTGACCGCAGCCTCCAGTGACAGCTCTGGGAGCACAGGAGGTGCAAAGGGCATGGCAGGGATAATGGGGATAAAACTCCTGCTTGCAGGTTTTGTGGTTCTCATAAACCCTTCCTGGATTGCTGCAGTACAAACCTAAATGGGAATGGAAAAGCCAGACTGATGATGCCTATTCCTCAGCTGACATTTCATGAGGTCATGTGTTGCAGATGTGGTGAAAGGTGAAAAGGTCAAGCCCATCTTTGAGGAGCCACCTAATCCGACCAATGTGGAAGCAAGTCTACAAAGGATAAAAGCAAATGATCCTAGCCTCACAGAAATTAATCTCAACAACATAAAGGTAGATGCTGTGGTTTCGTTTATGTCATCATAGGAGCATTTATTCAAATATATTCCGAAGCCTGTGCCTTTTTTATCTTCAAATTTTGTCTGTCTTTACTGTTCAGAGAAAGCAGGACTCTCAGGGAAGGGGTGGGGAAAGGACTGTTGTAGAGGCTCTAAGCTCATCAGTTCTTGACACTGAATTAAATGCCAAGGGGTGACTCCCTTTGGCTGCGTTTTTTCAGCAGATTGTAAAGGAAGATCTCTCCTGGGTACTATGTAATCATCACTGGCCAAATTCAATTAGCCCACACAGGCAACTGGAGGAGGAGCTGGCACGTGGGGACTGCACAACTGGCAGCAGAATAGGAAAGCAGCTCAGCCATGGTCACGTGCTGGCCTTGGCCTGACCCAGTTCCAAGCAGCGCTGACATCGCAGCCTCTGGGGGCCACTGCACCCACAGGATGCTCTGTCCATTCTCACAGACTCTTAAAAGCATCAGGGGTGTTTAAATTGCATCGACTGTGCTTGCTACTCAACCAGTTTGATAGTAATTAAAATCAGCAGTGTGACTGGCTTTCCTAATTACTGGCTTTGTCTTCTTGCTGTAGAATATTCCTATTCCAACACTGAAAGAATTTGCAAAAGCTCTGGAAACCAACACACATGTGAAGACATTCAGCCTTGCAGCTACTCGAAGCAATGACCCCGTAGCTATTGTAAGTTTAAACATTACTGGGAAAAAAAAACACAACAAATTTTAAGTAGGTCCATGTCTGCTTTAGGATACATTCTTTATTTTCCCTTGCAGGAATTCCCTGTGGCTATGCAAAGTATAAATATAATCTCCTCTGATCTACCTCTATGTTCTTCTAAGCATATTTATGGTTTATTTCTTGTTGGTACTAAGCTGTGTTTTGCAGATTCCCTGTTATTCCCTGAAACTTTCAAGATGTAATCTCATGTTCCCTCTTTTTGACCCTTCAGGCATTTGCAGATATGTTGAAAGTGAACAAAACACTGAAGAGCCTGAATGTAGAATCCAACTTCATCACTGGGACAGGGATTTTGGCACTGATTGATGCACTGAAAAAGAATGAATCCCTAACAGAGATTAAAATTGACAACCAGGTAAAGAGGGACCATTGGGGAAGTCCACTTTTGTTTCTCTTTTATATGGATTCCCAGAGGGTTCTCCTAGGGGACTCTGGCAGAGTCAAGGCAGCCTCTGTGGCTCAGTCATTCTGCAGCTCATGTCCCAAATCAGTGCAACCAAAGAGTGGAAAACTTCTCAATAAAACTAGTCAAAGGCAAATACAAAACCCAGGGCAAAATCTCCAGGGATGGGATTCTCTTTGTAGTTTACAGCCCAGTACTTAAATACAACCACTTACTTCTCTCTCATATGAAAATAAATGTTTCCTTTTCTTTTGGGAACACTCCACTACATGGCAAACAGAGGCAGCAGCTTGGGACAGCTGTAGAGATGGAGATTGCCAAGATGCTGGAGGAGAACTCCAGGATTCTCAAGTTTGGATACCAGTTCACAAAACAAGGTCCAAGAACCAGGGTAGCAGCTGCTATCACTAAAAACAACGATCTGGGTAAGGTGCCACTACATTTACTCATCATTTATTTGTGTGAGCCAAGCCCTGACCTTCCCAGGCACAACTCTGCCTGTCTGTACATTCAGATGGAATTCTGACTACAACATCCAAACTGCTCTGTGTGAGGGGAGATGCAAAGTTCCTCGGGCTCTAGAGTAGACAACAGCAAAGACCTTACTGTGATTAGGAGCCACTATTCTTCTCCTGCTCCTTCTGGGAAGGGGAGTTCTTTCAGCCTTTTCCGTGGCGTGTCCTGGATTTCTCACTGCTCTATCAGCTGTTCTGGCCAGTAAATGAGGAGTCAAACCCATCCTGTTTTTTTCAGAGGACACGAAAGTCCTGACTTTGTTGTCCAGCCCATGATGGACCAGGCGTGCCCAGCCAGGGGAGCAAACCAGAGCCTCCTGCCTGTGTGAGCAAGTACAGGCAAAGCTCTGCAGGAGTCACCTGAGTGTGACATGCTCTGCCCTAAATACAAGGGAGATGACTGGGCAGAAGAAGTTTAGAGCGAGAAGGGGAAAAAAATAATTAAACTTCGTGTTTTTAATCAGTTCTGCTTCAGAGTGGGGTATCAAACCATCATGTGTTTGTGGGTTTCAGCTTGTGTTTCTCTCTGTGGGAACTAAGATAAAAGTTGAGCTAAAACTTACTTTTTCTTTCACACATACTTTTGGGGTTTTGAAAATTTAATTTTTAGCAGTACCTAAGCATTCCAACTATATACTATTTTTTCTTGAAACTATCAGTGTCCCTGAATGGTATTTGAAACACCCCACCTACAAAGAGAGAAAATCCCCTTTTTCCCACTATGTTACCAGTTTCTATTAGACTTATGTCCTAGTCTTCATTTTCCTGTGTTTGTATTGTATGGTTTTGTTCAAGATTTTGTAGGACAGAATTCCTAAAGGAATTCAATAAAATAAAATAAATGAAGGAACAAAGCACTGAAAGCAGACACAAATGACTGATATCACCCTGCAGCCTTTGGAATAATGCAGTCTGTTTGCCAAAAAGGCACGATGAAAAAAACCTCCTCTTAAAGTAATGGGATGTTTAGCAATGTATTGTTGTTATTGACTTTCTGTGGTGAAAAGCATTAATTCATCCAGTTCTACTGCTTTGTTCTGTACTTCAGCCATTCAATATCAGCAACAGGACATGACACTTTGACATAACACTAAATTTTGTATCACACAAACATGAGAACCTCGCAAATCTTATCTCACCAGGTCAGAAAAGACTCAATGCATTTTATTAAATTGTGAAGTAGGAAATGCTGCCCAACTAAACCTGCTCTATACCAGGTATAATATATCTTAAGTGCTGTGAGAATTCACATGGGACTGCTTGTCAAAATCATCCTGCCTATAACACAAGATTTACCAGTCTGCTTTGCTAAATGGCAACTTCAATGGATGTGGTTTCCAGTGAGAAACCAGAGTTAATTAACTTCTTATCAGATTGTTGATGCAGTCAGAACATGTGAACTTTAAGCAGGTAATTGAAGGTCCAATATGATATTTTGTTGCCCATATTCACTGATATTAGTACTTAAGAGTACCTCAAATTATTTTCTAAAAAATATTATTGCTTACCTATAGTATACACTGTGCAATTACAGAAGTTATTAATTTTTGATGCCTAAAGCTTAAATAATCCAGAGCACTGCCATGCAGACTAGAGCAGACCACTATCAATTTAGCTGGAACACAGTGGCTTTTAAAAGAACAATAAAACTGCAATAAAAATGTAAATGGAATCACTGGCAGGAAGTGCAGGAAGTAGTGATTTCTTTATAATCTAAAACCTTTATCTCAGAGACTGACTTTTGTGGAAAATGTATTGATATCATTACTGGGTGAAATTCTACACCCTGTGATACAGAAAAATGCAGTTTAGGTACAACTGTTTTGTTGGGCATTATGATCTATTAATTACGGTATTTGTGGGCATAATTCTTCTGAGTGTTTCTTAGAAGCTGCTTCTTTCTGTGGTGGTTTCATGTCGCTGGGAAGGGGGAGTGTGTGTGAGAAGAGCCCTGGTGCTCTCGGGAAGGCAGTAACGACTCTCTCCTTGTTTTGCCGGCGCAGTCCGTAAGAAGCGGGTGGAAGGGGAGCGGCAGTAGCCACAGCACCGAGGACACAAAGCAAGGCTGGAGCCCACCACCAACTGCAGTCTCAGAGTGCTCACTGCTCAGAAGGGAAGGCACTGGAAAACAATTACAATGGGAGTTGCTGATTTCTGTTAATGTCTCCTTGTAACCTTGAGAACAGGGCCTGTTCATTTTCAATTGTCGCAGTTAATTTAATTCTTATGACAAAGGTTCATAGTTGGTTTGATTTTAATGAAGAAAATGGTTTGCAATATCTGAAGCCAATATGCAGCATCTTAACTGTGTTACTGAGCATAACATATAGTGACTCCGACCCTTATTTTAGACACTTTTTGATATATTTAAATATGACCTTGTGTATGGATAAGGGACTCTCTGCTGAAAATAGAAATTTTAGGGCCAAGTTCTGCAATGCCTTATGTTTGTGAATAATCCTTACTTATGTGCATAGTCCTGCTGAACTGAATCCTGCAAGGGGCTGCTCCCAGGAGTAGAACTAGTGATGCCAGTACAGGTTTGCAGGTTCACACCCCTGAGCCTCTCTCCTGCTGTGGGATCTGGGCAGCTGGGACCACCTGGGAACAGCATCTGTCACCCTTGTTGGGTCTCCACCCGTCCAGCTCCCAGGGCAGGATCACACCTAGACGTATAAACATTGTCAAAGTGTACTTGTTTACATAAGCTTAGGTTAGGTGGATCATTTTGCAATGTTACACTGATTTTTTTTATCCTTACTCCACATTGTAAAGTAATATTAGTGCTGCCAATCCTATAGACGTTGAATGTTTTGGGTTTTTTTCTAGGCCAACAAGTTTTTGTTTGCTACTAGAATGCACAGTTTACAGCTATTAATCTTAACCTAAACAAGTATTCTGAGCAATATTTGTTTTGCTTTGAGCCATGAGTTTGACTTTTTTTAGTTCTGGTATTTATGTACATTTGTTAGCATTATAGGACTGTTCTCAGGACCTTTTAGATGAAGATTAATTAAATACTTAATCCAAGAGAGCCACTGTGCTACCAGGAAAAGACATTAAAGGGGTAATTTTGACAGCTACATAAGTGACATTTCTATGCTGCAGTTGAGGTTTGTCCCTGTATCACAAGGCACGTGGGTGTTCGTGCCAGTGTTTATCTGAATAAGGGCAGATTTCAGCACATGCACAAATGCTTTGCTAAATCATGGCCTTAACTTAGATGCTGGACATAATCTTAACCCAGTGGAAAACACTCATGAAGCAGCAGCTAACCCCAGCGCTCAACAGCGCTGAAATTTTAGTAAGAATTCAGTCTGATGTTTCATTTGGTGTATTTTACCGTCTCAAACTGCTCTCCACCACGGTTGTATCACTGCCAACGCTGACTAACAGCCAGAGGTTCATTTTGGTTACACGTGCGTGTGCCGTGAGAGCGAAGGGACGCTGGGCTCGGGTGTGTCACACACCACAAGCTTTCAGAAAGCTGCAGAGGTGCTCCTGGGGCCGGCGCTGTTACCTGGGCACGCTGGGCTCTCCTCTGGGAGCAGGGATGAAGACCACTGGAGACCACAGTCAGTGCAGGATGCTGCCGAGCCAGCAGGGACTGCTGTGGTCACTGTGCCGCCGGGCAGCCGGGGGTCAGAGAGCTGGGGAGCCCCGCAGCAGTCGGTGCATGCTTGGCACACTCACCCGAGCCGTGTTTTCATCTTGCTGGGGTGCAAGCTAACAGGATGAACCCTCCCTCTGTGCCTTTTATAATGGAAATGAGTAGGTCCAAGGCAACGCTCTTCCTGTTGGATACTGGTCTTTGTAGTGGGGTCCAAAGTGGGTAACACTCACTGAAATCCCACTTAAAACACTTGGCTGAAGTGGTCTGCTGAGCTGGGATACAAAGTGCAGTAGCCACAGTTTACTTTCCTGAGAGCTCCCAGTCTCTACAATTTCCGCCTCCCCTTCCTCAGAAGAAGCTGAAACCTTTGCCTTGCAAGTGAAAAACATAACACATAGCGGAGTCTTGCTAAGGTTTTCCCTGGATCCGTGCAGGATTTACTGTGAAAAACTTAGATATCCTATTAGAAAAAAATTACAAGTTCTATAATACAGTCATAACTCTGCATGATCTTAAATGGAATCCTTAAAAAACATTTGGATTACCAGGGGAATACTGGGCTTTGCACCATGAAGTTTCATGGGTGGGAAAAATCCTCAGCCACAAAACCTAAAGATTATGTTACTGATAACCTTCAGTGATAGGAATCACACTGCCCCTAATTTCTTGTTCTTTTCCTTTAATCCAACCAAGGGAATCCCAATTATCAATCAATTATTTGAAGGCTTTATTTTAATGGTTATTTTTTTTAAAGAGTGGTACGTATCTGTGTTTAAGGGAAACAAGTGCAATCCATTTCTAGTCTTAATTGCCATTGATAGTGTTGGTATTTGCATGCAGCAGTTTCCCAAGGATGGGTTGGTCTGGCTGCTTCATGGTGTCTGCAGCGTGTCCTGTACAGCTTTGCTCAGAGCCTCACACGTGGTTCCACACTCAGCTGGCTCCATCCGTGTTTTGCAGCATGGAAGGAGGTCCCTGGCTGGGGAAAGCCCTGGGGGCTCTCCATCCCTCAGTCTGCCATGCCCTTTGCACAGCCACGGTTCTTCTGGAGGGAGGATGCTCGGCCCTGGAGGGATCATCTCCAACACCAGCCCCACCCTGTGCGAGCAGAGCAGACAGGGCTGAGCTGTGCACCCACGGCCAGGATCTGGGAGCCTGGCTCCTTCCAGCATGTGTGAGGAGAGCTCCCAGGCCTGGCTGTTTGCTCCAGGCAGCTGCTGCCAGCCCCTGCCAGCGGGCTCAGTGACCAGGGATGTCTTTGTCCTGCCTCTTCTATGTGCTCCACACAAAGCCTTGGTTGTCACCGGCCTTGAGTATCACAGGTCAGACATTGCAACAATATCAAATCTGTTGGAGGCAACAATAGCACACAACGGTGATGCCTGAAGGCAGGTTTCACACTAATACAGGATTATTTAGCTTGTTAAAAATCTCTGCAACTAACACGAAGGGGGGCAGGACGTGACTAGTTATTTCATATCCTCCTTTCAGACAACACCTGGCATTGTGAATGCTGAATGGGGAACAGGGACAGAAGAGTCCTTTTTTCTTAAGCAAACATTCAGGAGTAACTTTGTCTACTTTTGCACATTGCTTCTCGTGTTGACCGCTTCAGTTTGGTTTGTATTTTTTATACAGTTTTTTCATGGAAAAGCTCACCTTTGTGCGTGTCCTAACATCCGTGTGAAGTGTAGCGTGCACTGAGGACCATGTGTGTACTGTAAAAATGACGATGTTATCTCTGGAACAAAAGAAATTGCATGCGCACAGTCTGGTGCATATTACTCAAGAGGAAGAGAATTACCACGCTATGTAACAGTGACTCCCCAGCATTGTGGTTTTTCTAAATAAACCTTCACAAAAGATTTGGGTTTTGCAATTTCTCATGGGTTTGTGCCTTGAATCAAATCCCCCTTGGTGCTCCGACATCAGATTAAATGGCTTTCTCCACTGTGGCTCTTGCAGCTTTCACTCTCCTGGATTTCACCTTCTCAGGTGGAGAGACCTGTATTTCCTGCCCTCTCTTCTCCACACAGTGTCTCAGCAATTTCCATATGGCGCCTCATTAGAATTTGACACCAAAACACACCAATTTCTTTCACATTATACACAGCTCTAAGGTTCAAGGGGCTCAAGTGCATTGTGGAGTGCCTAAAGGCAGGGACTGAGTTAATGACGTGGTTAACGTGGCTCTTAGAACCTGTGCTGCATGATAAAAGAACTGCAAAATACACATAACTGCACAGTGCATAAGGACAATTGAAAAGGACTTGTCAGAACATCTCCCCACAGACACTTTGCTCTCCACAATCCCAGAGACGTTCACAGTTAACCCACAAAGAAACAAAACATCTTCGCTACCTATTTTAAGACTGCCTTTACTTATGTCAGTACTTTAACTGTGAAATATCACAGTATCTTTCTTCTTTTCCTCTTCTCAATGCAAATAAGTGTATGAGAGTCTTCAAGAAAATGAGGAAATCTCACACTGAATGAAGAGGAGCTATCTGTGTCCCAGTATATGGTTCTGCTGGGATTTGCAGAGCCTAAATCAGAGAAGTGCTCATGGGAACTATGCAGCACAATTCCCAGATCCTCAGTCATAAGGGAATCAGAGAATACAGCTGCAGAGAAGCTCATGAGGTCATGCACTCCATTTCCTATCTCCAAGATACGGTTTTATTTCTGCATAATTCATAGCTTTTACAAAAAGACCAGTTTTGGTCCTGCATCCCATTCATTACAGGGGTTGTGTTCAATTCCCTTGGGATTTTGAATATAAATGCAGTATATATGCCAAAGAACACAGATGCTGTATCCCACCTTATCACTCTGCACCTTTATTTTAGGAATCAGCTTCTTCCCTTGCACTCATTTTTTTCAGAATGACAGTTTCATATACAGTTGAAAAATAATGACTTTACAGAGAGAGGATTGATACTATTCTTAGTCTCTGAGCATGCATCTTTCTATCTTTCCTATTCCAATCATTTCAGTACTCTCCCAAGCCTGAGCAACAACAATGCAAACCCCAGTGCTTCATATCCTACGAGGAATGCCAGGTCATTTTCCCCATGAATATGATAATGGAGTGACAGCCTGAACTGCAGGAAGCTGCATTTCCCACTGCCCATCCATCCCCCGCTGCTGCCACGCAGAAAGTCCCTTGCTTATGTTCTTTTGATGCATCTACCCAAAAATAAAATCTGAATTTTGAAAGAAGCAGAATCTCTAGGGAGTTTTAATACAACATCAGAGAATGAGGTGCAAGCTGACTAACTCTTGTGCCCTACTGCAGTGGCTCTGATCTGTTGGCTGGTGTGTTTCTCCAGCCACAGCCAGGAGCTCTGTGCTCTCTGCCCAGCACAAGCTGCTGCCAAACCTGCAGCAGGCTGGCACCCAAATGCAGCGCAAGGAGAGGAACCACGGGGCAAGTACTCTGCTGGGAATGAGGCTGTTGGACAGGAACCACGAAATCATGCAGTTCTCAAATCAGCTTTTGGATATTTTAATAGAGGACAGCATTTGCACATTGAACCCAACAATCTGTTTCAGCCACAGCAAATGTACATGTGTCTGAATGGAGCAGAGCAGTCAATGGCCTTTGAGGCTTCCTTTTGGAGGAGGTGGCAGAGGGGCAAAAAACCAGCAGAGTTGTGTTCAGCTGGTTCCCAGGCACAGCAAAGTGCTTTAAATATTCATGCTTTTCTTGTCCATTCCCATGAAGCAGATGAGCACAAACAAAAGCAGCACAAAGGGCCTCCCTTAATGAGAGTCTGTTTGTTTCTTATAGGCAGTTGCTTCACTTTATTGAGTCTGACATTAGGTAGACTCATTCAATGAGCAAGGGAGGAGGAAACAAGGCAGTCAGATAAAGCAATTGCATGTATTGTTTCACAATAAGTTAATCTTTTCTGATAATGACTGCATTGATAATAAATTGAAGAGAATCTGGAAGCAACATTTCCTAGCTGCAGAATTGTTTCTTTCCCAGCTGTCACCACAGATGCAGGTCACCTAAAAGCTGCTTAGATCTCAATCAGTGTTGGTGAGCACTATAAAGAATTCCCCAGGTCTGAGAACCTTGCATTAATTCTGCCACTTGTCCATGAGAAGGTTGTACACTCATCATTCATCTAAATCGAGTTTGAAAGCTTTCAGATGAGGAAGTGGAGAAAGAGGTCAGTGTGCACAGTGTCTGGTGAACTGGGGCACTGGCATTCATGGTCAGGTTGTGCTCAGCAGGATTGGCACCGTGCACACACTGGTGTTCATCACCCACGTTAACCAGACTGTTTAGAGATCTAATGTGTTTTCGTGCTATAACCCTTCATGGGACACTGCACTCAGGAGCAGGGAAAACAGCCACTGGCAGGAGCTGCTGTGGAGGCTCCCCCCACCCTGTGGGCAACACCAGCAGCACAGTCACTCTATTCTATCCCTGTATTTTTTCCTGCATGCTTTTAGGGGGAGAAGAAAAAGAAAAAAAACAAAGTCATTAAATGTGTCAGCTCACTTGAAAATAAGAATAACCCTCAAAAGAGTCTCCTTAAAATTTTGTTCTGCAGAACCAATTGCTCTGTGGCTGCTGATTAAAGCTCCAGTTAAGCTCCCTCTGCCTTCACACTCCAAATGTGCTGCTTGATCCAGGTGAACTACTGTGACATCTTAAATGCACCACAGGGAAGTTTATGGCATCTCTTCTGAGCCTGGAATAAAGTCAAGAGCACTTTTACTGAACCTGGACCTGGTTACCTCACATTTAAGTTGCCCTCCTTTTTTGCAGAGTACTGATCTCACAGGCATTTGTGGAAAAAACTAGAGTGCCTGACAGAAGGGAAATGGAAGTCTGACTGTCACGAGTGGACAGAAGTGCTCAGCAGCTGTGACAAACCCAGCCAGCAGGAACCTAAGTGGTTATGCCACCTGCCAAGAGCTGGGGTCTCTTCCAGCACTAGAGATTCATGGGGTTTGAAAGATCATTTCCATGATGAGAGACGCTGAAGGTTTAAACAAAATATGTGATGACATTTAAATAAAAATGCATTTGCTTTCATTTCATACACATTTTTCATTAAAATGAGACAGCTGTACTTAATATTTTCTACATATTCCCTATTCTATTTCTGTAACAATGAGAAAATCCAATTAAAAATATTATTTCCCTTCCCCCTTCTGAAGCTTTCAAACTAACTCCATAATTAAATGAACAAGTCGTAACAAGTTACTTTCAATATTTGCACAATGGAAAACACTGTTTCCAAGGAGAAGCAGCGTGATCCTGCATGCTGAGAAGTCAGCAGGGACTGCAACCTGCACACAGCCAGGGCTGGAAGGGCAGCAGTCCCCAGAGACACTGGCTGACGCACCTCAGGCTGCTCCTGAGAAGGACTCACTGGGCTGTCTGGATAGCTTGGAGTCAGAGTGAATCACAGCAAGAACAGCCAAGGAGATCTGGATGTTCAGGAGGAGACATGCACAAGGTTTTGCTTGTTGTTTGTCCACTGGTGCACACAGTCATTGCAGCACCCAGCCGTGCCACTCACAGCAGTGTCATGTAAGCCACAGGCCACGTGGGTACTTAAATCAGCTGGTGGCACAGGTCACAGCTTTGCCCCTGAGTTTCTGCCAGTGCCTGCTGCTTTGAAATTGCTTGGTGCTTTGCAATGATTCCACTGGGTCTCATTTTTCCATGAGAGGGACTGTGGGGCCACCTAGTCTGGCCTCTTGTGTATCTGATATCCTTAAATTGCATGCCAGTACCCAGCCTATAATTTAATCAGGCCAAACACTTGCATCATATAGAATAAAAGAAAAATGTTGACACAGGAACTGTGTCTCAGAGAGTAAGTGATGCAATGGCAGGAATGAACTAGGTGTGACAATAGCAGATATCTTCATGTGCTGAAAGTAAAAGCCACTTGCTACAGAGGAAGTGAAAAGCCTGATGTCTCTATCGGCTCAGCTAGGTAGGGGGAATCAGCTGAGAGCTGGTGATTAAGTTTACCCCTGGACACATGAGCAGTTTGGCACACAAGATCTGCCAGAGATACTAAAAAAGCATTGGCACCAACATCCTGCATCCTTTTCCGGATGTTCACATTGAGCCCAATCATTTGCTCTGCTTGGAACCTAACAAAGAAATCTCAGCAGGCTAATTTACTTGAAAATGTTTAAACCCATGCCAAGCTAATCAGCCCTCTGGATGACCCTTTGAATCTCCTTCCCCTGGATAAAGCTGCCCTGAATTAAAGAAAAATTTGCCCCCAAAAAGCTTTAGATCCACAAGGGTATGTAGAAAGGGTGGCTAGCAATGGCAGTTGCCTGTAACTGGTACAGGTGATATTTCAGTTTCTGGATCATATTCAAATCATTAATAAATCATAGTTTGCTGCATTTTGCCAAGCAGTTTTGGTGTAAACATTAAAAAGTACTGAAACAGAGACTACTGCACATATCCTTCACACACTGCAGAGGTAGAAACTGAGGCACAAATACGTTCAATGCTTTTTTTCCCCATTCGCCCAATAAAATGTTGAAAACAGATGTCCCCTTGATATTCATTGTAGAAGTTCCTACAGATCCTGATGCATTAGCCTGTCAGTGAGGATTTATCTGCTGGCCATGCATTTGTTTTCCAGTGGAGCTCTGTGGGGCTGCAGTAATGCCTCTCGCCCTCTGATCTGTGAGCCACAGAAGCCATTGGGGAGCAGTGTCACCCTCTCTGCACAGGGACAGCCAGGCACCCCAGCACAGCAGAGGGGAGCATGAGGAGCATGACTCAGGCTGGAGCATCCAGGGGCAGTGATGCCATGGCAACTGTGCTTTCACCACTGGCTTACTCAGACTAGGCAGCCTTTAATTAATGGCTTGATTCTCGCTGCCTCCTTCCTCCCACACTCGTAATATTTACTGCACTCCCTAGGCAAGCCACTGGAAGACTCCAAACAGAGAGCAAAGAGCAGACACTACAGCTGGTCCAGAGAGCATATGGGAGAAAGCCCCGAGCTCCTTGATGAATCAGGGCTGGGTACAGCTGCTGGCTGCCTCAAGGAAGGGCAGTACCAAGGCAAGGGACACCAGCTGCATCTGCCTGGAGCCTGTGTGCTCATCACCAGAAGAATCGAGATTCACTGCCAGCACCTGCCAGCCTTCACACTGAGAAAGCCCCTTCAGCATCAGAGCAAGGAAGTAAAACATGTACTTGGAATGAGAAGCTCCCAAGCATGCCCTCACGCTGGTCATGGGAAGAAGAGGTCAAGGTTTGTCCCCTCTCCTCACAATGGGGTGACTGAGACCTACCACAAACAGGTTTATGTCTTCTGGTAGATGGACAATAAGCCAGTGAGCCTCAAGAATCCAAAGTCTATAGGCCAGAAATCAGTTCAAAACTGAAGACACAGTTGGAAATGTTGAGGTTTTTTTGCTGTTTCAGCATTTGGTGAAAGTCTATACTGCAGTCATTCAGGAAAAAAGGTTCACAATCAAAGACAATAGGAAGGCTAACACGCACGCTTGTGATTTTTAGCACGGACGCTTTTGAAGTGCTTCTCCTCCTACCCCACTCCTCAAATGCCATTGACTCTCTCTCAGAAGACACCCAGAGTTCAGGGTTCCTGATGAACTTGCCTTACAAGGGCAAAATGACTGAACTACCGAGAAGAAATTCCTGAGGATAAGAGGTTTAAAGAGTTGAGGACTTATTTTGGCTCAGGGAGAAGCAGGACACATTTTTTCTCTAGAACATCATTTTCTCTTTAATAAGCTCTAGAGAAAAACCTGTTTAAGTACAGGGGAGAAACATGACTAACGAAATGTTCTCTCCCATTAGAGGACAATTTCTTGTCCTGCTCTTCACACCTGAGACACAGAGGGGTTTGATGCTAACAAGGTCGAACTAACCTATTTACAGGATTGTTCCTGGGATGACACAGGAAAGAGCAAACCTGCTTTTCAAAATGACCAGTCCATTTGTAATAAAGAACATGAAGCTTTTGTTGTTTTGACCTAATCCCACTTACATATGCAAACTGGGAGAAGAATAATGGTTTTAATTTGAACACACTTCAGACTGACTTGAAAGATTTATGTGTCACACCACAGACTAATCAGGGTTCATGCTCTTGTTAGGGGATGAAATAGTAAAATAGGTATAAACTGATGCTGTTTGTGGTCACAGACTGGCCTGAGTCTCCTGAGACTCAGTGTGAAGCAGTAATTGCCATCTAGGAGCATCTACGCTGCTCTGTGTAATGGCACAGCTGAAATAACAGCAGCCTCATCCCCAAACCAGAGGTAATCCCCCAAAACAAACCCACATGCAGGGAAGACTGAGGTCTCTGTAAGGAAATGCTGCCACTCTGCCAAGATCTGAGTTTATGAGGGCTAGAGAGCCTGAGAATACAGACAACACAAAAGGTCAAATGGATATCCTGATGTAATAGCTGATATCCTAAAATGAAACTTCACGGACTGTCAGTGAAGCTGAGGTAGATTTTGTGCACAGATTATATGCTGGCAATAGGGATGATGAGGAGAAATCCTTGCAAGCAAAAACATTTGCTAAGAGAATTCCCAATTAGTGATTGCAGCTAGGAAAGGGACTAAATTACCAGGATGGCATGATGTTGTCCATTGGAAATAGGTTTTGGTGTAATCAGTTTTGGAAAAATAAATTCACTCCTAGTCTAATCCTCGTAGGCTTCACCTTTGAAATGTCGTCTCTGAGTGCACATCCTACTTGATTTACTTGTGTGCTAGACTTAACATTCAACAACAGAAGGCTGCCTGTTTACAGAACCAGGTCAGGAGCTGGTCACAGGACTACAGGATGTTACAAAAGGGACCTAGAGATGTAATCCAAGTGAGGATGAGTAATGGTACCTGCTTTTTCAGATCTGCGTCAAAACCAACCGTCATTAAGAAGTTTGGACTGTTAAGATTTGCAATGCTGTTAGATTTTAAGTTATTCAAGGACAGAGGGAGTTATGATTCATAAAATGGCTTTTAAGAAGATGAGTCTAAGCCCTGCACTGGAACAGCTGATGTAGTGCTCTCACTCTGTAGCTTGGATAATCACTTGGGTCAATTAAAAGCTACAAAAGTAGCACTAAAGATTCATGTGCATTTGTAACAGCTATTTGTAATTTCCAGAGCTGAGCAGCCTCAGCTGAGTGGGAGGCCCCAGTGTGCCGTGCAGAGTCACATACCCAGCAAAAGCTGAGTTACTATTGCAAAAAGATTAGAAACGAAAGCAGCAGGATTATTATTTCTGTTTTAGAGTTCAAAATGACAAACACACATCTGGCTCCATTGCATCTAGAAGCCCAGTTGCATTTAACTTCATGTATTCTGGTCTTTCCAGTGACCTCCAGCCAAGGTCCCTCTGATGGCCAGACTGCACCAGCCCAGGCATGAGTGAGTGCCCAGGGACCTCAGTGAGTCTCTGCAGCAGAGCAAGGACTCCTCTCCTCACCTCCTGGGCCTCCAGCCTCTGCTCTGCACAGAAACTCCTCTTTGTTTCCAAGTGTTTTCCCCACAGAAATCCCTTAGAGATGACCAGTACCAGCACAGACACTGAACTACAACTCCTAAGCAGCTGCAGTCCTACTGGGGAGAAAGATCTGCCCAAAAGAACTTGAGTTTCTTGTTTCCACTTTCAGATTTAACATAAATACCAAAGAAAACACCAAGTCCCTTTAATCAAGAAGAAAGAAAAGGAAGTTTATGAGTTTTTAAACAAAAGCTGAAAACTGCTCTTTTTTCAGTTCACCAAGGCACTGGAGAATCAATCATATGTCTTCAAGGTGTGGATTATGCAAAGAATTAAAAAATCAGTAACTAGAAGTTAGCTTTTTTGGGGAAAAGTAGTTATCTTTTGGACAGAAACATTTCAACTATTTCCAAAAGGTCCACAACGAAAAGTACTTTCTGACTCCTACTTTGAAACAAGTCTAATAGCTGCAAACAACCATAGATTTAAAAGGTCACTGCCTAATCCAATCTCAGTGATTAACATTTTCCTTTTTAGTTATGACTACACTAAAACAATGATCTCAATTCACAGGACGATTAAACACCTATTAATTTATTTCAGTAAAACAGGCTGAGGTATAACCAAGATAGCTGAAGTGTAATTCACACCACCTTTTCATCAAAGGATGCCAGTTAAAACAAAACAAAACAAAAATCCTAGTTCTTTTTCAAACTCAGATTTTTCCTACTCAAAACTGTGAAATAAGATTCCAATTTTAGTATCTACTTCAGAGCCAGCATCTCAGAACTACTGCTGAACATTATCCTGCTAATTTTAAAGCATTCATTATTGCCCCAGGAGACATATAATTGTTTACTACGAGAGCTCCCCTGCTGGTCGAGCCATTTGTACAAATATTCACCATGATGAGTAACTGCACTTGATAGGTGAAAAATCTGCAACTTCCCAAAAATTATGCCCTCAGACCCACTTGATATCCCCAGTTACATCTTTCTGTAAGAAACGTGGTTTTAGCAGACTTCCCTTATTTTTTCTTAGATTTTCTTTATTTCTCATCACTACCTTGGACATGAACAGAGATCTCCATCAAGCCAAAGAGCAATCAATATGTAATATTCTACTCCAAAGAGCTTCTTTCTTTCTTGACTATTTTGTACTTTACATTCCACACTGAGGCATTGCATGAGTGAGCAGAAACATACTGATAGTATGAAATGCTGCTTTTAATGAAGGAAAATTAACTTCTTACCCTGACAGACAATTAAGCCAGTAAGCAATGAAAGCATATGGCAACTACGTCACTTAAGAGAGTAATATAGTCAGGACTTCTTGTTTCTCAATTCATGCATTAAATGCTGCTGGTCAGCTTGCCAAGTTTAATCTGTACCACTGAATACACAGAAGTGGGGTGAGGAGGAAAGAAGTCTTAGCCAGCTCTTTTTGCAGCTTCATGATATCTCACACGATGCTGAAGGGCACAGAGGCAACAAAAGGGTCTGAATACCCATCCCACAGTGCCATCCTAATCCCTGGGCACCCACGCACAGTGAGGCCCAAATCTTGATAATAACAATTATTTTTTTTTTGCAAAGTCATTGGAGTGGCACAGACATAGCTTTACAGAGACCCTGGCTCCAGAGGGCTGCTCTGGCTCTACTCGTGACATGTCCTTGAAGTCCTTGAGCTTCTGTTCCCAGCTATGGAGCTGTGGAGGTGAGTGAGCTTCGTGTTTGGTACATACAAGGTCAAGACACAGCTCTTGATACCTTTGCTCTTCTGATGGGATTCCTTTACCCCTTCTTTTGTCTCCTTCACCTTTTCTTTCCTTTTTTTTACATGGTGTGCTTCTCTAGCAGCAAGTTACTGAGCAATATGTAATAAACAAAGGCATTAAGCACTCAGTGGTGCCACGTTAGTGATCACACTGCATTTTGCGATGGAGAAATGCATCTTGGCAGCTGTAACCAGTGTAACAAACAAATACGCTTCGGGGTTTTGTATCATTTCACAACAAAGTCAACCTTGAAACTAAATGCTAATTCATTCCATGATTGCTTCCTAATGAACAGCCTACTTGGGATTCTCACCAGGAAGCAGCAGAAGATTGATCCTGAGAAACTGAAGATACGTTTTCAGGCTCTTCACATGCATGGAGTTAGGAAATGATTCAGAGCATCTTGAAAGAACTGCTTAACAGGAAAGAAGATGTGAGGCAGGTTCCAGCAAATTTGTGTGACTAAGAACAGCACAGGTATTGTCATAAAATGTTTAGGCTTTTTCAGGTCATTGGCTCACTTGCCACCTTGAAAACATTTGTTCAGCTGCTACAACTGACAGGACTCTCACAAGACAAGGGAGGTCTCACACCCAGCTCTGTTCAGGTGTATTAGCTGATGGCAGCAGTTTGTTCTGCAATTCTTCCACTACATCAAGTTGATGGCCAGCAGTGGAGTTCATCTCAGGAAAGTGAAAACCCTGGTGCCAAAGAATAAAGCGACAGATTGGAATGGTCTATTTTAAAAAAGAGCTGCCATGTCTAGTTAGGATCATACAGAGATTCACTGCACAGTAACAAATGGATGTTGGACTGAGCTTGGAAACTACAGCCAAAAGTATATGGAGTATTTCAGCCAGAAAAAGGAAGAAAAAATGCTTTTCTGCACTGAATTGCAGGGAGCAAATATTCCTATTTTACTGATGTTCTCCATTTTCCTTGCTTAAATTTCTTTTGTTATGTTTTTAAGGACACAAGACAAAACTTGAAATACAAGGGACGTAAAGAGAATTTGATGTAAGCAGCAAGCAAATCAATGAGTCCCTATTCAATTCAGGTTTCACCTGAACGGATTAAATGTATGAAAATGTATTCAGGTTCATTATAAACAAATGTGAAATATAACATAACCAGTACAGCCTAGCTGAAAAGGAGAGCGTGCCTCCTTGTGCTGCAGCTCTGGTCGGTTAACTGCTTTCATTTACGAGTCCAGTGAAATTGTAGCAGGAACTACCACTGTCCAGACCTCTATACACACACAGCCTAGGCACTGACATTAACATCTCAGCTATCTCTGCTTTAATATTAGACATAACCACTGCTTCAAGCACTCCCAGTGACTAACTTCCAGTCTGGAATTAGCTGCCTGTAACATTGGCTTGCAAGTCTGGAACTCATGTTTGAAAATTCAGAGCATGAACTAGTATGTACCTCCTGGTTTCTACTGGAATATTCTACACATTTTCTTTCTATATTCTTCCCTGTGTTAATCATGTCCCAGTGTTCCCATACTTTACTGTGTTTTGATGGGATTTCAGAAGTGCTGGGTAAAAAAAGATGAGGTGCTAATATAATCATTTGAGAAAAACACATTTTATGGCTAGCACCAGCATCTTAATCAAGGAGCTCTCAGCAACTGGAAATAGAGATGTAAATAATTTCTGAGAGAGCTTTTCAGTACAAGAAGTCTTTAGCTGAGCCAAATGAACAAGGAAATTATTTTACTGACAATATTTGACATAGATATTTCACACAGAGCCTCTCAGAGGCCTTGATATACTCATACATGTCATATATCCACACACTCATAGGCACAACTATTGCCAAGAACCATCACCCAAAGGGTGCTGAGCAAGAATTAGCTGGTCATTGCAGCAAGCACCTAAATAACCAGTCCTGAAGGACTCCCTAGAAGGGACTCTGCATCCAAAATGATCTGACTTTATGTCTTCACTTTATCTGAGTCCACAAACCATAGTGATGCTTGAACAAACAAGTCCATCCTAATTAGGTGTGTTAATGCAGGAAGAAATGATGGTATGTGCCTATTGTGCAGGATGACCGAAGTTTACAGTACATATGGAAAGCACTATCTTCTGTCTTTATGAAAAGATGAGAACATGAGAATATTCCCAATAGGACTCACTAAGAGTTAATTACATACAGGTAGGATTATATATCCCTTTGGACAGCTGGTCTTCAGTGAAGCATGGAAACATGGAGTGCTCTTCAAATGCCCTGGGAATGCTAAGAACAAAGCCCTCCCAAAAGACAAGGCTCCCTTCACATAAAAACCCTTCCTCGTTTTTGTTCTTGCTTTTTACCTTGCAGGTAAAACAAGTCACATGCTGACACAGTTTTCAGTGGCCCAGAAAAACACCCATCTGAGTAAAACCAGTACACCAAGCCATGACTTAGTGGCTGAGGAGCTTCCAGCAACACTGCTGCAAAGGCTGGAACCTCTGGTGTAGAGACACAGGATAAAGCTCAAAGCAGTAATGCCTCAAGATGCTTCACCACAAGCCACCTTTAGCCTTTTATTAACTCCTCATGTTGTATTCCAACTTAATACACTGCTGGGGTGCTCTGGAGCTCATTCAGGACCTTCATACAGGACCTCTGCTACACGACATTCCCTCCTGAGACCCAGAGAGCACAGTGGAGGTACTGCTTAGACAAGCTCTGAGATCTTTACCCTGTTACAGAGAAACACTCTTCTACAAACAGCTTCTACGTTAAAATATTGAACTCATGTAAAGAAAGAGCACAACAGATTGGAAGAAATAATCATATATATTAAATTTAGAGGGCTTATGATCAGCCAAACACATCAAAACATTACATTTCTTTCAGAATTACCGTTCTCATTTTCTTGTAAAAGCTGAGGACACTGTTGATGTCAGAGAGTTCAAGCTGCTGTGCCAGAAACTTCCAACTGGTTCCTGCACAGAACAGGCTGAGCAGCTGCTTCAGCTGGATGCTGCCTCCGGAGCCCTGCTGTGCTCGGGGCTACCCGGCACCAGGAACATTCACCTCCCAAAGGGGCATCAGGGCACCGGCCAGGCAGGAGGAGCAGCTCCATCTCCAGCTGGGATCAATCAGCTGGTCGCCACTCGAGGGCAGCATTTCAGTAAAATAAAAAAGACACAGGAACAAAAATGAAGGACACCGAACTGTTGGACTGTGGTAGCTCACCACGAGGATTTTGTGGTGGCACTTTAAACAGGGTGGCAACATGAGCAGAGTACTGAAGTGTAAGCAGTGAAGGAATATGGGGTCAGTACCAGGTAAATCTGAGCAGAGACTGTCCAGGCCCTTTAGTTTACATATGTCTTAGATAACCTGAAAGAGAAGCAGATGCACTCACCTCTGAGTCTCCCACCCTCCTCCAACAGAAACAATTTATCTGAGAAAAAGTTTCATTCAGAGCAGCCAACTCTCTTTGACCACATCTCATAAAGTTCTTGTACAATAATGACTTTAAAAGCTAAGGAACAGCACCCAGTAACTGTCAGGAAACAAAACAATGACCCACTTGGACCGTCATCCCCTTCCCACTCCCAATAACTCCACGGCACTTCTAAGGCTCACTGCCCAAAGCCAGAAGCCTGCAATAAAAGCCATCAATGCTGCTGCTTTAGTGCTCTACTTATACCAGTTAAAATAGTCACTGGCCAGAAACATCCTCCAGTTTTGGACACTGAATGACAACATGGGCTACAAGGCCAATTAGGGCAAATTAAAATCTACCAAGAGAAAGAAAATAAATACTGGTAAACTTTGTCTGGAAGGCAAAGAGAGCTCTTGGAATAGAAACTTGCTACACAGCTTCAAATGCACCCACATGATTGTTCTGCCTTCTTATTCCAGAGAAGCTTTCCTTCATACAAGGACAGGCTGATCTCAGAGGAGTGTCACAAGGGCCACCACCTTCAGGCCTGGGGTGCTGTATGAGGCATTCTCTGCACTCAATAAAGATAGGTGATTTCAGAAGTGACTCACAGCAAAAACCGCCTTGGAGTTGCTCTTTCCCAGGCAAGACCTAAACTTTGTTTTCCCTTGAAGGGAAATATTCACAAACAGACTTCTCCTCCCCTTGTTTTGAAGTGCTGCTCCTTTTCCTCCAGACACAGGTACACCCTGCAAGCACACAATACACGAGCAAGCACCCCTGTGCTTCTCCCAGCTTGTCTTCCAGGTGGGCAGGGGACTGTTGGGGTATCTGCAGGCAGCTGGAGACCTGAAGCTGGAATTTCAAAGTAACGCTCTTAATCACCTCAGGGACTCCACAGATTGGAGCAAACTGGAGTCTGTAGGACAGACCAAGTCTACTCCAGGTCCATATTCTGTCTTAGACTACTTCAACTCCATAGAGGAAGACACATCCAACCTGAAGAAGGAGAAAGGGCAACAGAAAGATGGAAATGTAGGATGAGGCTGGATGGACAGTTAAGAGAAATAGAATCAATAAGCAGGCATAAGGAAGAGTAATTACAGTTCAGTAGGTAGACACAGAGATGAAAAGTCTGATATTCTGGTCTGGGTTTTTGCACATCAGCTGAATTCATTCATGTTCTTGGAGAATTTACAGACAGCTCCTTTGGATTCCCTGTTAAAGCAGTTTGAGGTATACTTTGATAAAGGATAGGCCTCTTTAGAACCACTACCTGATTGCTACTGTATTAAAACTTAAGACTGAAGAAAGGGTTAGAAGGACTGACTTTTTTTTTGTCTTCCTGAGCTAAAACAAATCTAAAGGCATGTGTAAAATAAAAAAGTCATTCTTGACCTGTTAGGAAAAGGTTATACAAAAATGTTAGTGAAAAAAAGCTAAAAAAAAAAAAAAAGAAATTGTAATAACGTACACAAGTAAAGCAGTCTTTTCCTCTCTGGTTCTTCACTTAATTGAGAAAGTTCCCCTTGGCTCTAGACAGAGCTGTGACTTGAACTCTTTTGGCAAAATGAGGTGCATAAAAACACCCACTGACATGAATACTCATTAAAAAAAAATAAAAATCTGTATGAATAAACCATTTCTAGTAGTGAATCACTTGTTTACAGATTTTCCAATAAAATGTTCTCCAACAAGTGAAAGAGCCACTCACAGGCATAATGGGGTGAAGACAAGTCCCTTCCCTATTGCCACCCCCCTGGCTACTTGCACAGCTCTCCCACACAACAGAGAAGTCTTTCCTATGCCTGTTGTTGGGTTTACACATCAACGAAAGTGCCATTAATATCCATATTACATCCAGATTTACCATGTTTGTTGTATTCTAATTAAAAGAGGCCAAAGTAGGGATTAATTGCCCTGAATTTGAATTCAGCAGGAAAAGGAAGACGCTGTTGTTAACTTGGCACGAGCAGGCTCAGCAGTGGTGGCAGGGTGGGCTAATGGTGAGGATCCTGCACATCCAGCTGTAGCTGTGCTGTAGGTGCACATGAACAGAGCAAGCGTATGGGAAGCAGCTGTTAGCATGGGCAGCTCAGGAAATGTGAATAAAACATACAGAAGCTAAATTAAAACCATGTTGAAACTCAGAAGTATTCTGCAATGGCTAATTTGTGATTTGACACTCATTTCACTCCAGAAAGTGAAATCAAATATCCTGTCATGAGGTCCAGTGACAAAGGAATGACTCAGAAGGTTCACTGCTCTTCACACATACTTACCTCCATGTCTTCAGCACTGTTTTTGCACTCCTCCCCTTCCAAGATGAGCATGATGTGCTGCCACCATCCTGCAGCAGGGTTTACACGGACAGCAATGGATAAGTAACACAAGGCAATTCCCCCTGAGTATCTCTAAGCCAGCCTGGGAGGTAAAAGGTGTGTTGCCCATGTCTCCTGTCACTAACATGCTACACAGTGCAAAAGGAAATGTGCTACTGAGGCATTATGAAGTTAGTCAACATCGAGCCATCTGCTGCACATAATCTCAGGCTGCGCATCACCAGCGAGGCATGAATTTAAAGAAGGCTCTAGCCTGACATTTTAGTTCTACATTGAGTACATTTAACCCAGTAGTCATTGAAGGAGAGCAGATACTGTCCCAGGGTGCCTTCCTAACAGTTGTTTCTTACTGTAGGACGGTGTTTTATGTAGTTTATGATGTTAAAGGGTATAGATGATGATGATGATGATGATGATGATGATGCTCCAAATATTTCCTCCTTCTGTACTGTTGACTTCATTGCCTGATAACTTATTAACCAGAAAAAGCTGTAAACAATTTGATTTCAAGGATTTTATGACTTCAAAGAAAAAATCATAAATCATAAAAAGGGTAAAAACAAAATAAAAAGGGTAAAAACAAAATATGAACAAAAAGAAAGCCTGAAGGCCAGAGACTGTCCCTGAAGAGCCACTGGAGAGCTTGTCCCACACTCCTCCAAAGCACTGTCAGCAGAAACTCCCTGCCTGCCAAATCCCTCACGCTGTACTGGGTACTGCCTGCTGGCCCCATGTCCCAAGGGCTAATACAGCCATGGATTTTGTCCTCTTAGATGGAGATATGCAGAACACAGTGATTCCATCTTACATATTGAGCCCACCTATTTTCAGTGAAAACAGCTATGAAATTTCCAAGAACCGCCTGCCCTTTCAACATGCACAGGTAAAAACCAAATATCAGCCAAAAGATGTAGTTAGGAAGGAGAGGCTGACTGGTATCATCACTCTCCAGGAGGTCACACCAAAACCCACACAGCTGGAGGAAACAGAACATATCTGTGATGGCAGAAGCCAGCCCTCGCCATGGGACCCAAACTGGTTTCACCCTTTCCTGTGCAAGATTGCTCCCATCAGGATGGCACTTGCAATGCTCACATTACCAAGCAGCAGGTGATGGACTAGTAAAGCTGGAGGCAATGAAGAATGAATAATCATGCACCGCAATCCAGCTTAGAAAAATATTCAGCCTCTGCAAACGGTAGGGAAGGGGTATTAATAAAGCTTCACTAGAACCTTATACAAAGCAAAAGAAGCTCAGAGAATGCAGACTCACAGCATATGATATTGCAATATTGTCTAGTAACCCTAATACAGAAACCCACAGTAACCCCTGCTAAGAATGTTAAATATTAATAATGGCTCCCAGCTGCTACTGCTACATAATGGGCTTATTTTGATGAGGAAGATGTGCACAGCTTAAGTAATGTGCACCAGTTCAGATGATCCTACTTTCCTTTTGAAATTCATGCAAGACCGTCTCTCCTTGCTGCAATTAATTGAAGAACCCTGGGCTATTATTCTTAAAAGGCAGGATTTGTCTCTGATCTTTGTCCTACATTACATCTTTTTTTTTGGTCAGAGTTTGCAACATGAGCAGAGGTGGACGGTTTAGCTTGATACACGACTCGTTACCAGAGGGCAGCCTTCTTCTCCTCCATACTGTCCTAATTAGTGTGAATCTGCACACAAAAACAACCCACAAGGATAGGGTTTTTTATTGTTCTCTGTCCTACATCAGTGCAACTGTTATAAATGATAATGTCCCTGGCTTGCATCGTCATAAACATCAAAGTTAGGAAATGCTCAGTTTCCTTTTATCCTTTACTAAGCAAGCTCGGGCTTCTTTACTGGCAAAGTAGGTGATGAATAGCTGACCACTAAGAGAGTGATTAATTAGCCAGAAGGCATCCTCTCCTCTCCTCTCCTCTCCTCTCCTCTCCTCT
>VZTJ01003413.1:380087-422626 GCA_013397795.1 Orthonyx spaldingii | reverse complement strand
CGCACCAAGGCCCGCTCGTACGGCAGCACGGCCAGCGTGGCCGCGCCGCTGGCCGAGCGCTACGTGGAGCACCGGCTGAGCGCCGGGGACACGCTGCAGGGCATCGCCCTCAAGTACGGCGTCACGGTAAGGGAGCACCGCCGGCGGGGCCGCGAGCGGCGCTTAGAGCCGGAGGATGGCCTGGGCTGGAAGAGACCTTAAAGATCATCCCGTTCCAAACCCCGTGCCGGGGGCAGGGACACCTTCCACTAGAGCAGGTTGCCTAGAGCCCCATCCTGCCTGGCCTTGAACATCCCCAGGGATGCGGCAGCCACAACTTCGTGGGCAGGCACCGCCTCCATAGCCCTGTGTCCGGCCCGGCTGCTCTGCAGCCCCTGCTGAAGCAGCCAGCACGGTGCCCCTGGCCCTTGAGACCCCAACCCGTTTGCTCAGCAGTGCGGTCCGTCAGAGAGAGTGTGAAAGGAGTGACTTTGGGCATAGGTGCACAAATACGAAAGTGTGATTATGCCAGGTTTATTGAAGCAGTAGGGCGTGGGAAGATTCATTCGAGGAAAATAGCTTGTGTCTTAGAATCATAGAATCCCTAGATTGGTTTGGGTTGGAGAGGACCTTGAAGATCATCTGGTTCCAACTCCCTGCCGTGGGCAAGGACACCTTCCACTGGACCATGTTGATGAAAGCCCCATCCAACCTGGCCTTGCACACCTCCAGGGATGGAGCATCCACGACTTAGCTGGGAATCTGTTCCAATGCCTCACTACCCTCACAGTAATTTTTTTCCTAATATTTAATGTAAACCTACCATCTTAAAATTTGAACCCATTCTCCATTGTGCTGTCACTACATGCTCTTGTAGTGACACATAGTCTTGCCCCATCTTCCCTGTAAGTTCCCTTCCGGACAGCGGGGCTGGTGTTGGGGCCAGAGCCGAGAGATGACAGCAAGAAGTTGTCCCACAGAGCATTTCCTGCACACGGTGGGCAGAAAACCGCGTGGGTACGGTGTTAGTTTTGGTTTCAGTATTTAAAATGCTGACATCAGAACTCATGGCCGACCTGGAGGGGTCAGCACAGGGCTGGTGGCAAAGGGCTGGAGCTGCCACTGCCCGGGGCTGACATGGCCATGGAATGACAGCGCTGGGTTCCCGACGTGGGCTGGGCGCCTGGGGAAGGGACACAAACCTGCTCCCACCCACTGAACCTGTACTCACACAGCTGTTCACCACTGCACTCACTTCAGGTTAAAAAAGAAAATCAGTGTAATTAAACTCATCCTGCAAAGAAGTGTTATTTTGAGCTTGACACACAGGCTGTGACAAGAAGAAAGAATTTTTTCCAGTAGCTTCAGGGCTAAACATTCTTCCATTGTGATGTGCCTACCAGCCCAGAGGTGAGGCACACATACCACTGATTTGAAAGTGTTGCTGCTTTTCTGCTCACTTTCTATGGAGAAAGGAAGCTTATTTCTGTGGAAAATGTTGAAAGGCTTATGCCAGCCTAGGACATGGAGAGTCCAATAAAGTCTATCAGCAGGCCCTTCTACTACCATTCCAGATGGAGCAGAACTCACCTACCCTGCCTCATTCCCACTTGTTTGGGGCCCATGTTCCAATATGCAGCTTCAGTGGTCCCAACACACAAAATTGCTCAGGGCCAAGCAGCTGATGAGTGTGACACTGGTACAGTCTGTGTCACTTTGCATCAGATGCAAACAGCGCCTTCCAGTTGGGCTCTTTCTGGAAGAGCTACGGTGTAGTCCCAAACTATTAGGCTCTGACTGGAGTGGTTTCTTTTCCTTCTCTTGGTCTGCAAGATCTACTAAAGCCTTCCATCACCTTCAACAGCATTCAGCCTTCATGGTGAAAGGGGCTGAAAGTCTACTTCTCTTTTGACAGATTACACCACTTTTGACTGATTCTTGTTGGCAGCAGGATTAATGATACTGGTCCACATTAAATTAAAGTTTTGCTCACTAAGAGGGCAAAGCAGCTCATTGGACGTTAGATTTTTTTTTGTTTCTTTTTTGCAGCACTTTTCATAATGGACAAAGTCTCTGGCCTAAAAGTTTTAGCCATGTTGTTCTTCTTCAGAAGTGTGTTTGCTCACTTCAATAAGTGAAAAATACAAACAGATCACTAAAATAGTTTTCTAGAAAAAAGGTATTTCTAAGCAATTTACAACTCCCTTGAGCTAAAGTGAAGTTGTGGATCAAACCTGTACAAACAGCTTTAAGTTATGAACTATAAACTTTGTTTATAATACGAGTTTAATAAGCTTTTGCTGTGCTAATGATGTAAAATATGTATGTTTGGGTTTTTTCCCAACATCGCATTGATTATTTGATTTAATAAGTGTTCTGCTTAAGAAGCCAGAGCTGCATCATTATAGACTTCAGTTGAGAGAGGTTAAACTGACATGAAATACCCCTCAGGCCAATGACAAATTCAGCGAAATCAGCCCTTGTGTTTCTGTTTTAATGGGTTTCAGCCCAGGGTAGAAATGTATGCAAACACGTTTGCTTTTAGCAAAATGAAAGCTGTTGTGTGTTCACACAATGACAAGGGCTGACTTCCTCTAAAGAGTGTTTCTGTTTGCTTCCTGCATCATGTATTCTTGGCTGGCAGTGAGAGTTGTAATGGAAACATCAGAATTATCTTTGGCTGCCATTGCCTCCAGTATTCCTGGTTTTAGAAGTTTCCCCTGTGGTTTTCCTCACTGGGAGTTACTCTGTAGCCAGAGACATCCTGTCCAGTGCCTGCCTTTGCATGACTTGGCACAGACAGTTCCAGATAGATTAAAAACACAGTGCTGGGGGAGGGAGATCAGTGTGCTTTGTTTGGCCTCATGCTCTGCCCTTCACCCCCTCCCCCGGATACCATCTAGTAATGTTTACAGCTTGCATTTGTTGTATCTTCCTTTTGAGTAAATTAACACTGGGAATTCATGTTTATGGTTCAGCCAATTTATGGTTCAGTGCAAGTGCTGTATCCCTTTTGAGGGGAGAAGGATGAGGACTGTATTTCACTGTCAGTAGAAGTAGTTTTGATTAGTTCAGCGCCAGTTTACGTGTTAGTGCAGCTTCAGTTAAAATATTAAGCATGTGCTAAAACTTTTGCTCTTTCACTATGATAGATCTGTAGCTAACAGGCATTACTTCAGTCTTTCTGAAAGAAAGAAAACTGTTGTTAAATCCTACTCTCCATACACTTCTGAATTTACAGAGTCACACTGA
Organism: Orthonyx spaldingii; assembly: GCA_013397795.1. Lineage (NCBI taxonomy): Eukaryota > Metazoa > Chordata > Aves > Passeriformes > Orthonychidae > Orthonyx > Orthonyx spaldingii. The sequence continues at coordinate 419,395 of VZTJ01003413.1, read as the reverse complement.
TTTGTAGGAGTTACTTTGCACATACGAAGTAACCTGCTCAGGGCTGAGGGAGGTTCTTTCTAGAACCAAGTGCTTTCCTTTTCATTATTGCCCAGTGCAGAGGTACAGACTTCCAAATGCTATGAGTTGGTATTTTAGGAAGAAATAACCAGAGGTAGAGTTACAGTGAAATAGGAGAGAGAATAGCAGTGCAGTGCAGTGCATTATTTATCAGCTATTGAAGCATCACCTTCCAACTCCCCTGCAGCAGGATCTCAGTTTTCAGCTTCTGTATTGTATTTTTACAGAAAAGCTCCAGCTAGTATTTTAAACATTTTTATACCCATCAAAACAGACAACTTACAGAAATTTTAACAATTGACATTTACACAGGGGCCATTAGAAGTCTCATTATTATGTCAGGTAAAGCTTCCTTTATGCCCTTCAGATGGTGCTCAGCATGGGAGAGAACTTGTACCCTTATACTCTTTGAGCCTTACTAAAAATGGTTTCCAAGTTTTAAGAGCTGGAAGAGTAGTGATCTTCTCTTACTTGTGGCACTGGATATTAGCTATTCAGTTTTTAGATGGGAGTATTGAATCTGAGCATTTCACCATCTGAGCCATCTGCATCAACAGGTTGAATCCTCACGGTAACTTCATCCGCCGTGTTTGGATTCTGCATGATTTTTACCAGAGAGTTCACCTACAGGAGCTGCTAGCAGTTCTGAGCCTTATTCTAATATAAATCCAATCAACACTACTTTTGTGATAGAATTTTTGTTCTTTGGCAGGCTGTTCCTGTGAGCCTGCATAGAGACTGCAAGACTGTTCAAGGAAAGCATCTTTAGGTAGTGCAAGACTTTGGAAAAAGCAGTATTGTGGAGTCAAGTGTACATAAAATCTAGGATGTTAGCAAGGCTAAAACAGAACATGCACTCTGAAATCACTTTGAATGCAAACAAACTGTTTCCTGCAAAGAAAGTATAGATTTATTTTAACTAAAGGTTGTGTACTACGTTAGAAAGTTAGTGCTTTATACTTTGCCACAGCCTAATAACTTACATTTTTCCTATCTTTTTCAGATGGAACAAATAAAGAGGGCAAATAAACTGTTCACTAATGACTGTATATTTCTGAGGAAAACTCTGAATATTCCTGTTATATCAGAGAAACCATTACTGTTCAATGGACTTAATTCCCTGGAGTCTCCTGAGAACGAAACTGTTGACAGCTCCCCTTCTTGTGATGAAGGACTAGTGGCAGTTCAGGAAGAAAGTAGTTCTTCTCCCAGTCCTCAAGAGCCGGACAATCAGCCCACTGCACCAGAAGAATTATCTGCCAAAGATTTCCTACAGAGATTGGACTTGCAGATTAAGTTATCCAAACAAGCAGCCAGAAAACTAAAAGATGACAATGTCAGGTAAATGCCGCTTTTGGTGTTAAGCATCTTAATCTCACCCTGAAGGCATTTTAGTGTCTTTGTGGGGTCTCTCAGACAGAATCTGTAGCTTTCATTTGTCAACAAGTGCCTGCTACCCTCATGCACCAGACACATTCAGAGCACAGCATCAGCAGGTGCCTTGCTATGGCAGTTAGAAAGACTGCCTCACAATACATTGTTTAGAGAATACAAATGCTGTTTCATAAAAGCCAGAAGGCCAGGATTCTCTAAGATGTCTTGCTGTGTAAGTAGGTAACTATTTAAGCAAAAGCATAGTTTTTGGTAGAGTAATAAGCCAAGGCCTATGAGGAAGCTGATTGTGTACAGCAGGGCATGATTCTATTTTTCTTCTGTCCCAAATTGCCTCAGTATGTAAATATTCTCCATGATGCAGTTTCAATTAAGCTTTCCTATCTCCCTTCCCTATGCAGCCCGCCCGTCCCTTTGTGGATCCACCTATGCAGACTTCATCTTTGCTTTAGTATTTCCACAGCCAGGAGCCCCCCCATATTTACATATAGAAGAAGCAGTACTTTCTGACCTCTGTGCCACAGTAGTCAGACTCTCACATATGTAGGTATTCCATGGAGAGCACAGAAAGACTCAAGAGCAAGAGTGGACTTCAGTAGTGTTGGTTTTCCATGTCCTTGGGATGAGCTTCCTCAGGTTGTTCACAATCAATCTCTTGGGCTGGCTCTCTGCCTGTTTATTCCCTGCAGAAATCACCTCAGTGGGGGATGCTGAGTTGGCCTTTCTGATGACAATAAAAGGTGTGACTGCAGGGGACTTGGTACTGCTTCTCTTACCAGAGAGCTGGAGAGAAGTTATGCCTGCAGATACATGCTTTGCTTTTGCAAATTTGTTCAATGCAAAACTTCATCCATCATCTTGGTTCACTTCATGTACTGTGATTTTGAGGGCAAGCAGAAGGTAACCTTTGAGGACCAACTTTATTGAGTATAGAATCCCATGATTTCTTTAAACTAAGAAATTATTTCAGCAACTTTAAAACTTTATTCAATAGACAAAAGTTTGAAGGAGAGGAGTATATTGCATTTAGCAGTTGGACAAGCCTCCTTTGGACAAATGTCTCCACATACAATTCTCCATTGCCAGGACACTGGTTTTGAGTCTCAGGGAAGGCTGGAATGCTTTCACATCTTCTTAACACACTTGTCAGTTGCTTTCTTTTGCATTGATTGCATGAAAGGAAAAATATCTGTTGGAACTCAGAACCTTCTCTGTGCAAACTCATCCACTTCCATTGTTATATTTGAAGCAACGTAGAGTATCTATCAATATGTGCTGCTGCTGACTTTCAGATCGTTAGATGTATGTACCTAACACAGATTAGAGTAGGTGTTGACCCATCAGTTAAACTGCATAGCACGAAACCACAGTCCCTGCCAGAGGAAGGTGATTATTTTAACATCCCTTCAACAAAATGACATGCTAATTTACAGAAGGAAATTCTCTTAGACCTTGCTGCACCCTGGGCAGAGCCAGTACAGTGGAAGTGACACTGCACAAATAGTACACTGCTGCCACTAATACCCATTTCCTGTATTGCTTCAGTTACAAAGTGGGAAAGGAGGACCTGGTACCAAATCACCTCCCAAGAAATGTGTAGAGGAGGATGAATTACTTTCCCACCTCCTGTTCAGATTTCGCAGGTAATTCTGTTACTTATGCATACAACAGATTTTTATTGGTCAGGATGGTGCAGGAAGCACAAAGTACAGAGCTGCAGGCAGTCTGCTGAGGAGGATGTTGCCCAAAGCTTCTGAGGAGAAATAGCTTCCTGTGCATCTGATAGTCTTCATAATGCTCCATTCTACATCACTGCCCCTGGTTTTCAGTTGTGGCTCACAAAAGCCATCCTTGCCTTGTCCTCTCCAACACAGTTGGAAATGACAGACCCCTTTACAGTCTGGCAGGAAGGGGCAAGGGACCAAAGTCAGTGTTTACTCTGCAGAGAACAGGAGTAGAGAGAGACTACTGCTAAAAACCTGAGAGATACTTTTCAGCTGTGTACCATCAATGGTATATCTGGGTCCAGACTGGAAGGTGGCAGCATTCCTTATTGTGCTCCAGCAGCTCCCCAGAAGGCACCTGTTCTTCCTCCTGCCCAGACCTCTCGTGTCCCTGGCTTGGAGCAGGAAGCCTTTGGAAGTTGGACAGCCATGATAATAAACCAGCCTCATGAATATGCAAGTCTTCTATTCTTAGAGTGAAAACCATGTATGAAATTAGAGGTGCTGTTTCCAGCTGCTCTGGCCTGTGTTCAGGTTGCCTTGTCAAGGCCTGTTTAGAATTTGATGTGCCAACACTGCTGAGTACTTCCGTGCCTGCTTGAGAGTAACAGAGGAGCACCTGGAGTTAATCCACTGCCACCAAAAGGGACACTGGAACTCACAAAACTGCAAGCAGGAGCAGACTATCAGTTCATGAACTTGAAGAGCCATAATTTCTCACCACACCATGAGCCTGATTTGACAGATGGTGAGAACCACATCCACTAAATTGCTCTTTACTTTAGGCTCCCTTAAGTTGCCAAGAAAGCATGTGCACACGTGTGCTGATTTGGATTAAACCACACACGACAGTTTCATAGCAGAAACTGCCCTGTGCTACAAAGGCAGCTTAGAGTGAATTACATTGTTTAATCAGAACTCGTGGAGTCACTCCCTTAAGTGCTCTTAAAGGAATAAAGTTTAGGTAGAAAAATTGGGGAGCACATAGTTGCAGATTTAGACTAGATATTAAATTATAATAGCTGTGTAAGCAGATGAGCATTGAAGGTTATAGAATGTGATCCACTCAGTTTGTGCCAGCTGCCTTTCACTATTAGAGTTTATATAAGCACATGGCTAGAGCTACATATAATACTACTTTTACTAGAATTTCATTGAGCAAGAAATCACGAGTTAGTGAATCATTAATCATGCATATGCACCCAAGATGCAGCTCAAGGCAATACAACCTTTTTGTTTTGAGCAATGTTTTTATAGTAGGTCGAAAGAAATGCGAAAGGATTCATACAGTTGTCTGTAGCATATGTTAACTCATGTATTTGCATATTAGGGAAGAATACTCAGTTTTATCCACAAATGAAATAAAAGCAGCTATGATAGTTTGAGAAGATATAGTGGTGCTTCACTTGGCCCAAAATGGTGTTATGCCAAAACTGAAAATAACTTTAGTGGTACTTTTTGTGTCAGATAGATGAATATCAGATACTTGAACACCAGATGTCTAATGCAAGCTCTTTAGAGAGTCCTTAAGATACACCTAATCCATATTCTGTGCTTCTGATACACGTCACATCTTTCTGCATTTGCCTTGGAGTGTCTAATTTTGAAAACCTTGTAACTGAATAGAGCCTCTCTAATCACTGTTGGTTATAGGAGCCCATATAATTGGTGTCAGCACAGCAACAGAACCTTACACTGTCATCTGCTCACTTGCCTTGACCTGAACCTAGGAAAGAATATGGTCTTGAAGCCTCCAGCATTGATAACTGAGATAATTTGCCCAGTAATTTTTTGCCCTCATTGGCTATCAGCTGAGAAAAGAGATGTCTCAATAAAGGATTCTCTGTGGAGAATCCTTTCAGACATCCCAAAACTAACAACTCAGATTGCTGCCTTGTTTAATTGTGGATTCCAGAAGCATCCAAGCATTGGAGTGTACTTGCTGACAGTCAGGTGTCCTTGCTCTTGCAGAAGTGGTTGTTTGTGGCCTGATGCACACCATGGCTTGCAGGAGACTTCTTTCAGTTCCTCTCACCCGCTGGGCAGAGTGGCGACAGCAAACGGGAAGAGACAGCTCTGCAGAGTGTTGTAGTGCTGTGCTGTTCCTTTTCCATCCCCTGAAGGAGCATGTTGCAATGACTTACCACTTTGCTATTTCAAGCATCTTAAAAGTGAAGTAAATTGTTTGGTCATTAAACATACACACAGTGCCATGCTGGTGCTTGTTGGCCATGGACTGGGGCTACTACTGTATAATTTTATTTCATGTGAAGCTCAGCTTGTTTCTAAGCCATCAGAACAGACTTGTACTTGCTATGTATGGTTCTAAGATCTACATTAGTATTATTTCCTGGTCCGGTTTGGGGTAGTGTTGCAGACCTCACAGAGCCTGGCACTGCAGCCTGGGCCAGAAGAGCAGAAGCTGTCCTTGCTGAGCAGTTCCAAACCTTGGTCAGAAATGCACTTTGCACATTACACCAGTCACTGCTTTGCTTCAGTTGCAGCATAACAAGCTGCTTTATAATTCTGATGTCCCTGCCCTGTAGAGAAGCCCCTCAAAGCTGGCCATGACCCCAGTGCTGGCCTTTTGCCCTCTGCTGACAACTGCCACCCATATCCGAGTGCACATTGCACAAGGGGGGTGGGGACAAACAGCCTAGACAATGTTTTTGTTACTTGGATGTCTCTAGACCTGTTAAAATAATATTATTTCAGGTCTTCAGTTGTCTATATTCACCCATAATCAACCCATTTCAGTCCAGTGTTTGTTTGTTGCCATGTCAGGATGGATGTTATTCCTATATTAAGGCTTTCAAAAAGAATGACTGAAAATCTGACTCTGGCAGCCTTGGATTAGAAGGAAGGTCTTTTTGCTGTAACTCTGCCACATTTTATTTTCCTAAAAGGGGAAATACAACAAAACGAAGCAGGGCAAAGGAATTTCCAGTGTAGAGCATAGAAAGCAAGTTTCTCCCCCACTGGACAGTAAGCTCTGAAAATAGAAAAGTTCTCCTTCATCCTCACACAAGCTACCAGGAGATTGCTATTTGCAGCTAAGTTGTGCATGTGTGGCTAGAAACCCATTGCCCCAGAAGGGTGTATGTCAGAGCTCCAGAATGTACTTTTTGAAATACTGAGCTTTGGCCAAGTTGTTGTGGTTGAGTTTTACAGGCCTGCAGTCCAATCTTAGAGCCTTGGTATTCTGATAGGTTTCAATTCTGAAGAAAGTTTTAAAATGGGTTTTCTTGAGAGAATTGATGAGTAAAAGTGGTTTAGTGCTTTTTTGACTAAACATGAATTATTTGCTTCCTTACTTTACTGTCATGCCACGTGTCATGAAAAGCTTCTGCAAATGTTATGTTATCAAATGATAATATTCCATGGCAGTTTTGGATGCAAAACTGAGGATATAAGGAAGGGTACTATTTAAATGTACACAGATCATCTGCATCTTAGGAATCCTCCTTGGTGCTGGGTCTGTAGCATCACTAATGTAAATAGATGTAGATTTGTAAGGAAGGCTAAAAACCTGTTCTCAGTACTACTGTAACCACACATCCCTGCAATAACTAACAGTTTCATCCAAAACTTGTTTTCTGAGGTTTCTTTTTTTGACAAGATTATTTCAAGGCAAAAGAAATATTATGCCTTTGGCTTAAGATGATAATTTTGCTGGGAAGACGAGTGCAAGTTACTCTGCTGTTTGGATTAGTTTGTAGTGTTCTTCAATTCTGTTTTGGGGGGTTATATGAAATTTAAATTGTAGATAATTATGTTTATTAGTGGAAAAGTCATAATGGCTTTAATATTGAAATATTTAATTGTTACCTTATACCATTATTAAACTCCTTGATAACTGTACCTTTGTATGACGGTACATACAGTATTAAAAGTAATACTTTCACAGTGTAGCAACTGTAAAGTCCTTCTGTTCTTACCAAAACACTGAACTTGGCAGCAGCTTTAAGGCTGGACTCTCAAGAACAAAACTTTGGAGCTACAGTAGTACAAAGCAATGACCTTTGGGGAACTTGGCATCCTTGATTTGGTACTGGGTGCTGCACTGCAATAGGTTTACATAACCCTTTTTTTTTAAAGGCAATATTGTCAGGTAAACAGCAGGCAGACTGATTTTTCCTGAGAATGTTTTAATAGCAACATTACTTTGCTTTCTCCAGTTACTGCGTTAACAATAGCACTTGGGAGCAGTTGCTTTTTCCTAAGAAAATCCCTGTGATCATTCTCAGTGGGGATTGATGCATGAGAAGTACACAGCAGGAACAGCCTTGCAGCATCAAGACACAGATCTACCCACAGCTATGAGTGACTGCTCCTGTTCTTGCTTCCTTTGGTCTGTCTGTCCCCCCTGCCATGGAAAATGTTGAAACAAACCTCTAACTAAGCTTAACTTTTTTAAAAGAAGAAATTAAAAGCAACAGTACAGGAAGTCCAGTATGCCCTCCAGTTTGTTATTCTTTAAGTTTTTCTTATTGATTTGATCAAAAATAGTTCTTTAAATACATTCTGACATTGTTGGACTTACACAGCTTTACTTGCTTTCAGCATCACGTTCTCGACATCTCCGGAACTCCAGAGATGTGTAATTTTACAGTATCATACTGCAAGTATTCCTGGCAGGCAAGGCTGGCATTACCTGTTTTGATCCATTAGGAAAACTGTTCACCTGCATTTTCGTTACAGTTTTACTGTTGAGCCATGGTATGTTGCTGACCTGATGATTATGATCATTTTCTTTCCAGAGATGAGGAGAATGAGGAAGGTCCCTATGCAACTTCTTCGTATCACCAGTAGAAGACAGATGTGATGGCCTGAAAACTTTCCATGAAATCAGTTCTTAAAGAACTAAACAGTCAATAATTCAAAACCCAAGTCTTTTGGACTCATCCTCTTGATGTACTTAAGTCATGAATGGGTAATTGCACTGAAATTATGACCTCTTCTGCCTTCCATAGGTTAATGTCCTTATGCTATATCAATAAAAGGTTTAAGCCTTCCAAAACTAGCAATGGCCTTTTTACCCCTTCTGTGCAAACTGTAGCATGGTAGCAACTATTTATCCCTGAGGTCACCTTTATGCAGGATGTTGATCTTTAGTAAAGATTTTGTAAATACTTGTTAAAGTGAAATTTGTTTTAAGTATTTAAAAATATTAAATAAGTTTGCTTGTAAATGACAAACGATGAAAGTAATAGAAATTTACTTATTCCTCAAACATAGGCAAGTTTGCTGTGAAAGTTTTGTCTCCTTCAGGGCTGCAGAACTTGCCTGTGAACCTCGTGTGTGTCTGTGCGTGGTACGATGTATTCCTAGAAAGAGGAATTCAGCTTGTTTTGATTAGTTAAAGCCTTTATGGTTAAAGTACTGTTTGCATATTGGATTTCTACTAATAAAAGGGACGAGTTACAGTAAGAGGGGTTTTTTTTGTGAGATACGACATTGGAATATCAGATGTGTGTTCTTGTGTGCAGTTATATTTTGTGTGGTTTTAATTTAATAAAATACAAAAAATACTGATGTGTCTGTTCATAATGAAGGTTCTAGCCTGTTTTTTGGGAAGAATGGTTTGTCTAGTTTCATGAGCTGTTAGATACTCATTTCAGGGTAAATGATGTCTTTACCCTTACCATGTAACTCACCCTCCTGAGTGAGACCTGTAAGAGCTGTTTGCCCTAGTTGTGCAGTCTTTTAGGATGAATAAGAGCCACATTGGCAAGCCTTCCCTGTTCTGAGAAGAGGTGCCAGTATTCAGGTCTGCAAGTGGACCCCATCTGAAGCTCAGGGAGGCAGAGTGCAGCCTGCAATCACTGTTTGCCCTGAAGTTAGCGTATTAGCAACTTCTAGTTAAGTACCCTATATTTTTTCCTCAAGTATTCCATAAACTTTGCAAAACTCTCATTAAAGATTTGCTGGATCCCCACTGCAACAGATGCAGCTTCCTATCTTTTAGCTCATCGGTAAGTATCACTTCCTTGAAGCAAAACCTTTCTGCAGTATGTTAAGAGGGAAACAATATGGAAAATTTCATTAATTTACTAATACCAGAAGTAAAAATTCAAAGCTCAGCAGGAATTGCTATTTACCTAGAGCTGGCAGGAGCTCAGAGCCAGCAGGCTCATTCAAATCAACTCTAGCTTGTCCTAAAGAGAAGGTCTGCAGTGGCACACAAATTAACAAGAACAGAAAAAGCTTAGAGTGAAGAAAAGGAAGTACTGATTTTTCCTGAAGAGACTGGTGAATTAGTTTTAGGTCTTGTATCTTTCTTAAAATGGGATTGTATCTATTCCTTACAAGACCATAACTTCTCTTATTGTTAGTTAATTTCAGTAGGACATTACAAAGAATGACCTACTTCTCCAAAGGCAACCCTAGCTTCAAGCCCAGTTATATTTTATCATTCCACAGAAAAAATGTAATCCTTTTCTCCCAGAGACCTGCTGTTGTGATACCCAGGCTGAGCAGGACAGCAACACAGCTCCGTGGCACAGGAGCACCGCACCTCCCGCCTGCCGGCCGGGGCTGCCCGGCCCCTGGGAGGCCACGCTTCACTCGGGCCTGGGCGAGAGCGGGGCAGCGCCTGGCCCTGTTTTCCCTGACAGCCGTACAGAAGCACAAGGCAGGAAGCAGCTCTGGCAGCCTGAGCACCCGGGGGACACCCATCCCCTCAGGCAGCAGGTAATACACGGTAATCACAGATACCAGCCCCTGACACCCCACGGAACCTCTCCTCGCTGCAAACCCCTCCCCAGCCGCACACGACGTGGCACTCAGCGTGACACCCAGGGACAGCCGAGCCAGCCGTGCCACACAAACATCCTCGGCAGGGAGCAGCTGAGGGCCGCCCTGCCCGGCACAGAGGCCACCTGCAAGAGCCCTCCTTACCTTGCCACCGCTGTCCCCGAGCAAGTCCCTGCTCCTCTCCTGCCACACAGCCGCTCTTCGTGGTGCCCCAAGGGCTCTGCGCTGGGCAGAGAGACCTCAGCTCTTCCTTCCACTCCATCTTCTGTGGCTGTTCTGTGTTTAGCAGAGCCCGCAGCAGCCGCTCTGCCCTGCGCTGCCCTGGGGCCGGCTGTTGGCCGTGGCCACACGGCTGAGCCCTGAGGAGCCCGGGCTGGCCGGGGCTGCTCGCCTGCGGGCACCCTGCCTGTGGCCCGAGCACCTGGTAACCTTCGCTGTCCTGGCAGCCCCCGGGGAAAAGAGCTATATTTCCTGTGTTTAATTAATGCCTGTTCCTGGTTTTCAGGTAGATAGATGGATGTAGTGCGTCACAATCCCTAGGGCGAGTCCAGAGATGGACTGCCTGGTTTTATGTACAGGTAAAATGTTTCTGGGAATTGCTTTGCTGTGCCTCTGCCAGTTCCTTGCACCCCTTCTCTGCTAAGAGGCCCATCAGCACTGCAGGTGTCGCACACCCCGGCAGGACTGAGCAGGTGACAGGGAACAGTGCCTGGAAACTGTCTGTAATACACTCACAGTGAGTCAAGGTGGAGCTTTACTACTCTTAAAAGTGTTCTTAAGACTCTGAAATGTTTTAATATCTTAATTCACTTTTTCACATTATTACTTAGCAAAGTGACATATTTTCCTGTATATTTTGTGTCTTTTTTTTCATTACCATGTACATTTTGCTTCCCCCTCTGCTTTTATTCTTCGTATACTTGTAGTTTCATTCTTTGTTTATGTATTTTTACCAATCCTGCAAGGTGTGGTTTAGGGCTGGAATAAGGCAACGTCAGGCTGAAGCAAAGCAGATAAAATTCCATGTTTTGCAGCTATCTTGTGGTGAGGAACCTGCAGGTCTGAAGTTTTGTTGTAATATATTCAGTCAAAGCTTGAAAAGTCAAAACCTGGGCAGGCTTGGACAAGGATCTTTTAAAATGAAATATGTGGACATACCTGATTGAAAATTTACATCTGGGACTCGGTTGTAATGTGGCTGGAGACTACTAAAGCCCTGTGAATGCAGCTAACTCAGCCACCAGGTGCTGTAGCTGCAGCATCTCCAGGGAAGCAGGGTTCCACCATAAGTAATGGTTATTTAGGAAAACAAACATTGTCACTCTGAGCATCCCACCCCCTTCCTCCTCCTTCCCCAGCCTCATACGTGGAGCATGGCACCACATGGTCTGGGACATCCCTTGGGCCAGTTGGGATCAGCTGTCCTGCCTGTGTCCCCTCCCAGCTTCTTGTGCACCCCCAGCCTCCTCAGGGGTGGGGTGGGGTGAGGAGCAGCAAAGGCCTTGGCTCTGTGCACGTTCTGCTCAGCAGAAACTAAAATGTCTCTGTGTTATCAACACATTTGTGTTTCCAGCACAGATCCAAAACACAGCCCTATATTGGCTACTGTGGAGAGAACAAACTCTACCCCAGCCAAAAGCAGCACACTAATGTAGCTTGTAGTAAAGTGTTTAATAAAGTACAGTATCAGAAACAATAGTCTATTAGAAAAGCTCAAAAGGTGAATACCATATATATTGTACTTGTTACATTTTTGGTGATAATTTAGAAGTGAAGGATTTCTGAAGGATCCAGCAGAGACAGAAACAACACAGAAACCGATTTTTGTCAGTTTTGAAACAGAGATGTGCAGTTGTTGAAAATACCTTTCTCACCAAGAAGAAAGCAAGCACTGAGACTATGATTTACTAATTATGGCTAAACACACAGCAGTGCATGTCCAGTCCTAATGTGCTCTGAGTGTTCCCTGCAAAATAAGAACTGATGTGAAGCGCAGGCTGAGACTTGCGTCACTCGGTTTGATTTTATTTCGAGTAAGTCACAGCCCTTTAGGAACACAGGGTGATTCATCAGGCTGGCTGTGTTTCACTGCCTGGTTCTGAAAGGTGTGATGTACTGGTAGATGTTCATTCCATGCACCAGCAATGAAACCAGTATTTGAGGCATTCAAATAACAAGTTTAGTGGGCTTGAGCAGGATGGAAAGTGAATTTAGTTTGAGGAACTGTAGCTGTGATTTCTGGTCTATCTGTCAGAGGCTTGCTCTGTTCTCAGCTACTCCTCAGGCTGCTCCAGTTATCTCCATGTGGACCCCCCGGGATGCACAGCAGCAGGGTAAGCACAGAACAGGTCCAAGAATGTACATACTCTGAAATACAGTCAGGTCATACCCATTGTTGGGACTTTTTTCCCCCCAAATTACGTCACTGATACTTTGATGAAGCTATAAAACTGAGAGGTTAACAAATATCAAACCAGCCTTTTTGTGGACATGTACTGTTCATAATCACTGGTCACTAGTTGATGACATCTTCCTTTTAGTACCAGACTCGTAAGAGGCCAAAGTAAGAAACTAACTTCCAGTGAAAACTGAAATAATTATCATACTACTCAACATATTGACAGGAGAAGTTAATTTGGGGTCTTTCTCGAAGTAGTCATTGGGGAAGGACAGCTTGTCCGTTTTTGTTTTTTCAAGTGCAGATCCTAGGTCACTGCCACTTCCCCTGCTGTAAAGGTCCACGGTTAGTTACCATCCTCCTGATTTCTTTCATAAATCCAAATTTGGGAAACAGTCTGCTTTTCCCATGTGATGGTCACATAAGGAAGGAAGTCACAAGCTGTTGCAGAATGCAACTGAGATTTATAGGGACATAAAGAAATTCAGATCTTTGGGAGCATTAGCAAATAATAATAAACAAATGAGAGGGTTTAGATGAGAACAAACGCACTGATTTAAAATAACATGAATTCTTTTTTCCTAGTTATTTTCTCTATAGAGTTTCTAAGGGATTATTTTTCAAAGAGGAAGCTTACATTGACTACATTTTTGGATACAGTTTTTACCTTGAAAAAAAATCACCATTAGTGACTGATACTGCAATTCAGTGATTCACATCAGGATGTGTATGAGCAGGCAGTGATGTATTTTGTGATGCTAGAAAACATTCACTGGCTTATGTTTCATCAGTTTGCAAGGAGCTATGCTGTTACACCTCAGTGCTATCACTTTCACTTAATACTGATTATCAATAATGCTCAGTTGACAATTTGCACTTTGCAGGGATTCCAGAGTTTACTTCAGCTGCCTGAGAAACATTGCTCAAATCTCCTCCTCTTTAATCTCCAGCTGTGAGGAAGGAAATGACCCAGGGAGTGATTTCACACTTCAAAACTTCGTGCTGTGCAGGCAGAGCTCTAAGTCAGTATCTCCATTCACTGGCAGGCAAATTCCCACCTCTGCATCAGATAACATTTTTTAACTGTATCAATCTTAGAGAGATCATGAGGAATTTTTTTTTTTTTTTTTAAATCAGAAAAGGGATAACCTGAATTAGGAATGAAGAATGTGTAAGTAAAGAGTCCAGGGCTTTCTGGAGTTCCTCTACACAACTGACTGCTGCAGGTCATAGGTCTAAGGCCTTGCATCTTCTGGGACTCTGAAATTTACTTCTCTAAAGGCTTCTTTACCTTTGATCTTGCTTCATGAGTTCTTCATACATAAAACTATCCATTCACTTAATGGATAATTAATGGATAAAAGACCTCATAAACCATTCTTCCAAAACTCTGTTAGTTGAGGAAGAAGAATGAGGATGTCATTTTTGTTTTCCTTTTTCATTCTTTGGGAAGTAACAAATTCTTAGCTAATGCTAGCATATATAGGCCAAAAAAAAAAAAAGTTCTCCAAGATAATACTGCTCAGCACAGAACAGAGGTCAGTAACCAGATCACAGCCTTGATATTCAGAGATACTGAGATACAATAGATTCTTTTAGTCTTTCTCAAAAGCAGGGCCCACGTTCCTAAAAACATCTCTAGTTGCAAACTTCCCTTTACAAACAAAATGACTTGAATTGCTTTCTTTTCTTTTTCTTTAGAGAAAGCAATGGCTATTTACATTTGCTATCAGGATATTCACATCAGGAATTCAACTAATTATGCATGCACAATCATCAAATGGTGCACCAAAGAGAATGTTCACACATGCTGAAGAAGAGAATACAGCTCTGTAATATGAAAGGCAATTGTAATGTCAAGGATTTGTCAGTTAGCTAAGGACACTACAGTCCAAGTTACAGAATGCTACTTAAAGAAATAAAAAAGATGAAAAAAAAGAGGTATTAGTATTTTAAACCAAAATTAATGAATATAGAACAATATTAAGATTAATGAAAACTTTAATAGGTAAATTATTTTCAAATATTTTATTTAGAGAACTATGAACTATTTTCTAATAATGCCCTTTACATAGTTGCATCTATAGAAAGCTTGTTGAGTGAGAGCAAAAAATGTAGCATTAAAAGAAATTTCCATCAGAAATGATTGGTTTAGCTACAAAAGTAAATTAAAACACAAACAATAAATCAAAGAGAGCATTACAGAAATATTTACCCTATCAAATAGAAATTCAGTGTCAGAATTTGGTGTTCAGGGTTGATTTGTGAGTGTAGGAAAATCCAGGATGCAGAAAGTGAATGGAGCACTACAGCTCTTCATTTCTGTCTAGAGTTGTCAGTGCAATGTGAACAGAGCATTTCTAATGATATCCTCAAATTAACAGATCATAAGTCATTGAGCCAGGAGTGGGGGAAGCTAGATTAGATTTCTACAAGTTTGGCAGTCACTAACGTTTTACAGGCTGCCATAGATGCGTTTAATTACATCAGCCTCTTCCTTGTCCAGGATGCCCTTGTCCACATAAGCATCAGCTTGCTGATCAATGAAATCTCTCAGCTTTGAAAGATCATAGTCTGAAAAACAAGAATTCATTTGCACAATGAGTCACTGCTGTTACACCGCTCCACCTCAGAAGCAATGTCACTGTAAAGTTCATCCAACCAATGCACTTTATCCAACATGAAGAGAATTCTCTCTGAGTGCAACGTGTGAAAACAGTAAAAAACCCAAAACAGTTGCACAGTCTTTTTACACACCACGGTGCTTTTATTATCCAAGAGGAATACTCATCTCTTGCTCTTGATTGATTGCTGTCAAATGCTAAAGTAAGAATATTTTCTGGTCCAGAGATTTGATGTTCCAGTCTGCACAGCAAAAGCTGTTGTGCCTTATTATTTTTGCAACTGTCATGGAATCAAAAGGAAGTATTAAATGGACTATTTCCTATTGAAATCCCAGTAAAATTGCCACTTACTACAAATACTGTAGTGAAAATTCATGAAAGCAACTCCCTGAAAATAGATCAGAATAACACAACTATTTACCTTGATACAGAACATAATATTCTGGTTTGAAAAATATTGCAGCCTTTGTGACATTGTTAGTGTCAGTTTTTGATAATCTTGCTCTGTCAATCTGCAACAAAGTGCTGAAAGATCCTTCCCAACAGATGAGTGCATCTATGCAGCCTAATTCACACCATATGCATTAAATAGACTTTTCCTATGCTGGAAAACATCATCATTTTCCATGAAAAGAATTCTACTGCAAAGCAATTTTTCAAATAACATAAAAAGGTAACCTATTGTGTAGTTGTGACTGGCAACAGATTCAGTATATTCACACATATACACAGTAAAGTTTCAGTTCCATAATTTGCTGCATAAATGTAAAACTTAATTTGTTAGAACCAGAAGAAGAATATCAATGTTTTAAGGCTTCATACTAAGTTAAATGATTAGTATCTTTCACAAGAATAAATACATTCTGAATTTTTCAGTATAAATGACTTATTCCACAGATAGAGCCTTCAGAATACATTAAAACTGATTTTGCCATGTCCAATCTATAAGATCACACAGGAATATGTGGAAGAACCTTCTTTCAAACTGTACATTCTTAACAAAATAGACAATAATGAATTTGTGGGGTTTTGGGGTTCAAAAATTGACCAAAATTGGACAGAAATAGAAAGATATTAAGAAGCAAATTGATGCTTGCAATCATTTTTATAACAGTATAAGGCAATTTCAAATGAGTAATACAGCAAATTGATATTCAACACTCCCCACTCCTGCAGAGGTGTCCTCTCCATGTCTGAGTTAGCAGGAATTTTGCCATTTGCTGTACTGAGGCCAGGATTTCTTGTCTGATCTGTTACTGTCATTACTTAAGAGGATGTAACCTGCTTGTCTCTCCATCCTGTGTGAGTAACAGGGACAAATAGTACTGAGCAATTTCGTAATGGGGATGGGAGATTTCATTCATGCTGACAGAATGAGGGTCTCCAGTGAAAGATACCAAGGAATGGAAATGAATGAAGAACAAATACTAAATTAATTTAATATCCACATTTTTCACATTAAAATCTCTGTGCTTATTTTCCTTCTAGAATATTATTTCTAACTCTAAGATTATTATGTGGAGATGTGAAGGTTTAATTACTAAACATTCTATATGGGATTACAACCATTATGGTATTATTCAATTCAGGCCAATTTGTATATCTCACAGCAATTTTAATTTTTTTTTTTTTTTTTTTTTTGCCTAGAAATTGATAACTGCCAATTTCTAATACTTATTTAGAATCTATTGTAATTAGAAAAATCAGCTTTGGGTTTATATTCACTGCAACAGCTGCAGCATTACGTGGAGCTGTGAAACAGCAACAGTAAATTAAGTGAGCTCTTATTTGCATATTCAGATCAAGCCATTTGCCATTGAAATTAATGACAGGAGTTACTTTCATTTCTAAACGGCTGCTGTTAGTGTTATGAAGCTCTGAGCTACCTAAGTATTTGCTGAACAATCCACACATGCTCTTTGCATGTATCAATCACTGCTCAGTTCTGCAGTGGGTTCAAACATCAAGCCAGGTCTGGGAGATTTGAAGGACAGGCCCATGGAGCCTGTAGATTGTGAACAGGCAAAACAAACTCTGGACACAAAAGGCAATCAGCCCAAAATCCAGGCTTTTGACATGTTTATCTTTAAATCATCCCAGCCACTCAATCTTACCAGCCTCCTTAATAGGCAATTGATACTTTTAAACTGCAGAAATGCAAATCAACACTTCCAGGGTTATTAGTCATTGAATGAATAATAATAGTATCTACTGAAATTCATACGAAGTTAAGAATCCACAGAGATTTGCCTGAGGAAAACCTAAACCTCTTCAAGGATATTCGGTGAGTAAACCAATCCATGAGTAGGGCTGGAAAAGTCTGGCCATTTTAATACATGGATTACTTTGAGAATGGCTTTTCTGCCAGCTCCCAGGTGCCAGCTGGAAGTGGAGAAATGATTGATGGGCACACCAACACCACCTAATCCTGCACTGAAGAAACACTGCAATGCATCCACGGTTAGATAAGCTTACCCTGACTGTACTTCTTTTAACATCATCCCAGGGGAACTGAATTAGCATTTTACAAAAATAAAGAGTATGAAAAGGCACAATAAAGATGATGTATCAGAAGAGTAAGAATACTATTCTAATTTTGTCATAACTTACACTCACTTTAAGGTCTATTTCCATTGCCAGAGGACAATAAAGATATTTTAGTGCAAATGAAAATCCATCTACACAGAAATGTATATCTTAATGCATTCACAGGCAGATAAAACACTATTGATCTGCAGTCACAGCCATTTTCAGACTGCAGCAGTGCAGAAGAAAGAGTACTACAAAGAGGAGCGAGGGGCTGCCCAGGCAGCATGTGTGATACAGAGATACAGAGATATAATCACACATGACGGAGATCTAATTACTATAATGAGTACATTGCTAAACAGAACCATTAATTAGAATTGGCAGGAAAACTCTTGAGCAAATATGTGAGCCTGCTGCTAACTGCCATCGCTGCCATTGTGTGAAAATGATTTGAGAGATGGGAATTTTTTTTTTTATAGTCTTTCCTATTACAGCTTCTGTACAGAAAAATGAATGTGTTGGGCTGTAGGCATGAGCTCATCTCTGAAATGTAATTCATACACACTTCAGCTCACAGAGAAGATGGATAGATTACCCAGGGCTAATCTCATCTCAGATCACCCTCTGCTTGGCTGGTGCAAGAAGGATCCTCGCCAGGCGCCAGTCATAGCCCAGGGATGGATCCCCTGGCTAGGAAGCTTCGCTTCCAGAGCGGGTGATGGCAGAACACACAGCCATGGCAGGGAATAGGGAGGGGAGGCTGGTTTTATGTAAGAAAAAACAGATAAATAAAGATCTGTGAAAAATAAATGAGAAATCCTGCTGCTGTTCCGTCCCTGCCGCCAGCTCTCACACAGCCCTGCCTCCGAGGAAGAGGCAAATGGTGGGACAGCTGGTGAGCAAACCCTGTGCAGCTGCTTCAGTCACTGCTCCCTTCTACACAGCTCTGCATGTGAGAGCTACAAGTCATCTGAGTTGATTTGGGCTGTAATCCAACGTATTACAGTGCCACTGACATAAGTCTGTATCTCAACTATTCCTGGTTATGAAAGAAGACTCGTTGCTGTTGGAGCAGACACGCTAGCCGGATGCACTGAGCTGCTCTAGACACAGCCAGACATTTCAAATGCAGCTATCTCACGTACAAAGTCATAATTAAACACCATGATGAGCTAAGAAACGAAGCACCAGACAAAGCTGACACAGCTACCTGGTGACAGGCACACCACCATGGCTGTGTGGACTGCACATGCCTAACTCCCCTCTGGTCAGTCTCTGTGGGTTTGTGGCCAGTGACCATTCGACCCAGTTGACATTAATCTACCTTAGTTCACTATTTATGTTCATTGGCTTAACTTTTACATGACCTGTATTATTTAACTCTAACACCACTAATTATCACTACGATCTAGACAAGCACAGTTTCACATGACTAGTATTTAAGTGATAACACAATGTTAAGTTAAACAACACAATATAAATTACTTGCTTTTTAATGCATATGGTGCCCACCCCAATGTCAAGGCCTTTTACTTCATACCTTCTTTGTTACCTTGTTTATTGTGTTTTTTCAGCCATTCTATGTTCTTCCTGATTGCTTCCAAATATGCCTCAGATTTCCCTGGAGGAAAGGATGAGAGAGAAATCAGGCACAATGATTGATGCAGCTTGCTTAACTGGGTGAAGTTGGTCTCAGCAAAGGCAGATTAAAACTATTCTTAGTTTCTGTTTAAAACCTGAGTCCTGTCAAACTTAGTCAGGCAAAATTCCCACAGATGGCTAGCAGGTTTTGCCTGTGCAAGATTAGTCATACAGGAACTTAGGATCATGGCTCTTTTTGATCTTTATACATAACTTTGGTGGTATCCACAGAAACTGCGTATGTGGATTAAAAACAACATGTAGCTTTTTGATCATCATAATTGTTCAGCAAAGAAGAAGCTGTTGAGATAGCAAGGAATGACTTAATTAGGACTGAGAGCTTTCAGTAGCAAAACTCCTCCATATAGTAGTACTAGCATCATATAGCAAACCTAAAATTGTGGTGTTTTGGAAAGACAACTTGACATATAGTTACTATATTTATTGAGAAAAGATGTATTAAAAATACCATGATAATTCCTTGTTATAGCTGAAATTTTAAAGTGATAGCTATTTTTGGACCAGAAAGCACACAGGACAGAATTAGTTCAAGGATTACCTAATAAGGCCCCTAAGGAAATATTCCAGCTAATGGATTTTGAATTCTTAACTTGGCTGGAGCTTTATTGATGTAATGTTCTTACATTTGTCAGGAATGAAAACCTAGTGTGATTAGTGTGTAGAAGGTTACTACTGCCAACTATGCATGTCTGCTCCTGTTAGGAAGTGGATACAGTATTAGATATACCCTCATTTTTGAGCTGGGAGTGCAGTAACTTCATAGTAAGTTACTCTGTGAAAGAGCAAGGGCATTGCATGATGAGACAAAGAACTAAATACTGATCCAATTTAAATTTCTGAAAAGCTATTGGGCTGAAGATTAAAGAACATGACCTGAACCAAACTGAAAAGACAAATCATCATGAGACGAGGAAAATGTGTTATTTATCACTTCCCACGGGTATTGAGATAACTTTTCTTTACTGTGAAATCAGACAGCCATCTTGAGCTATTTTCCTCTTCCATGTTCAAATAAATAAGCTGCTGGAAAAAATGCCACCTTCCATCTGTGAGTGGCTGCACTGCCCACAGGGCTGAACCAGGTGACCGAGGGACTACAATCTACTGCAGTCCTGATTTCTGCAATTCATTGCTGAGCAGGCTGAGTGAAAACACTGCATTCCAAAAAGTACGAGCATCAGACAGCACTGGTGCAAAAGAAGCAGATGATTAAAAAATATAAATACTTCTGCAGGACCCTTAGCAATAAGAACTCATTGAAGGCTTCTGCACCAACATTCTCCTTCAAGAGTTCAGTGCAATAAGGAGGCACAACGTCCCCTGCAGATTTGTTTTGAGATAGAGTGATTTGCACCCAGGTGACTTCAGCCAGCACAGTCTAATTTAGCACGTGGCATTATTTGTCATGCTGAGGCATGACAAAAATAGCTGTACTACTGTGCTACGTTTGCTTAGGGAGACACTAACTTACTGTAATGTTTTCAAAGTTATGTAAAACAGATTAATTACTGATAACCTTTCACCTCTGGCAGTGGGAAATGTAAATTGTGTCACTGCAGAACTCTTCACTGCCTTTCAGTACCAGCTTGTTCTAACACAAACTACAGAAATCAATGGCCCGCTCAGATTGTTGGATATTCTGGCCACCCAATTACACTGAAAAGCCACAGATGCAAAGAAGCAAAATCTCTCTGCACTACTGTGTCACACTGCATTTCATACTGTTCTCAAAAGGGGCTATGAATTTGCCAATGTCTGCTCAGCAAGGGATATAGTGTCATATGTTTAAAACTTGGCAGATAAGTACACTTCTGAATCAAGCTGTTGTGTGCTGACTCCCAGTGACTATAGACTGAAGATATTTATGTGAACACAATGGAAAATCAATACCAAAGAGACGAAAAGACTCTGATCACTTGGAGCACACATAGCAGGAAAAGCAATGGCTATTCTGTACCTCCAGATTCTTCATTGTTTCCTGCTGCATTTTGTCCTTCATTTTTTGTAGAATCCTTTGAAACTTCGTATTCCTTTTCCATTTTAGCTGCTTCTTCCTTCGTGCTGTCTGCTTCTTCACTACTCTTGTCTGAACAAGTAACAAGAGCAAACAATTTTGCATCAAACATACCAAGAGCGTTTCTCAATCACATCAATACAATCTTTGGCAAGTGAAGCATTGTGACTGATGGTTGAGGAAGAGCCTCATTGGCGCCTGTCTCAAAGTGGTTTCTAAAGGTCATCTCTACTCCAGACATCTGGAAAGAGGAACGCCTCTTTCTGCTCTTACAAACAGTAGCTGCATACAGGTGACTGCAATGCCAAGGCACATTTCTTTGTGCAGAGAAAAATTATACGAAATTTGCATTCACTAGATCCAAAGCTGACAAATAATGGATTTTCATTATTAAGTATGAAAAGGCACTGATACAGCTTGCTTTTGTATATGTGTAATGTCTGGACTCCAGTGAAGGAAAAGACTGAATATACTTCTCAAAGACTGGACAATTAAGTGAAAATTTCTCCCTTGTTGTGTGTTTAGACAACCAAGCTGTGGCTACAAGTCCTTGAGGGACTGTGGCTTCATCAAGCAGTCTGGCTGCTAAAGCAATTCACATACTTTTAACTGAATAGGTTAAAAAGAAGTCTTATTCCAGGAGAGAGAATTGTAGAATAAGTACCTGCTGTTAGTTTTGTCCTGGTTTTAGTGGAAGGGTTCTCAAGCTTCTTCTTTGTCTGCTCAGCTATCATTGTATCTAAGTTTTCTAGAAATCAAGGCAAAACAAAACCAAACCCCAGTTATTCTTCAATGGATAAGATGCAGAATCTATACTATATTCTGCCCAACACCAGTCTGAATGGTAAGTAGAAATCTAAAAGAACAGCCTTCATCCTTGCCTCTCAAGAATTAATGCAGAGCCAAGGCTAAAAGAACAAACAAATAGCTATATGGAATATTGATCAAACTTATGTTAAAAAATTAACAACTGAATCATGACAGGAAGAGTACCAGATAGAGCCAACATGCATAAAGACAGTAAAAATGTGCATCTATACTCTACATTTCAGTCACGTAAGTCACAAAATGCAGATAACTATCTGTAGCAATTTATTCTGATGAAAACACTGAAAGGCTTTAATTAACTTCACAAAGAATACAAGACTATGGAATATGTGCTTCATCCTGGTGGGAAAACACTATCCCAACGTGCCTATGTGTCTGGATTTTATATGGTTTCATTAGAAAAGAAGTCTAGTAAAAAGTTTAAAAGTATATTTAGATGAAATAAACATGTAAATTGAAGAGATTAAAACAAATACTTTATAAAGCGGCTGAAGTCAAGCATTTACCTGAAAACCAACTAGACAGCTGTGGCCATGTATACAGCTCTAGAAGACTAGAAAATGTATTTCTATGCAAATTTCAGGGCTGAATTCATCTAATTTGAAAGTAAAAGCACCTCTTCATAAAGATGGATGTTTCAGATATAAACATTGTATGCTTATGTGGGAAAAAAAGTCCTTTTGATACCACACTTGGCAGATATTCAAAATACAGATCACCATACAATCTGCCATATTTCCTCAGTCATATTATGGACATGGTCTAGAATTTTCCTTCCCTTTATCAGCTTTTAAAGATTCATTTAAACATGGATTCAAAATTTCATACATATTCTAGTCAGTGGGTATTTTTGAGAGACTTAGTTTTGAAATTTGTCAAAATTCCTTTTTTATATAAACAGCTGAAATATTCAGTAAGCAATGTGGGAAATGTGGCAGAATAGATATAATAAGGCTAATAATATTTTCAACCATATTTTCTGTATAAGGCCAGTATTTTATCCATCAGCTGGAAGAATTTTTTTCCATCAGAAAGATACTCAGCCCTGAAACCTAAGGAGTAGATTTTTAGCAAGCAAATTTCTCTTCATGGCAGATCACTATAAGCAATTGTGCCTCCCTTCTGATGAGAAATCACCTAATCCTGTCTGCCTGCATCCCCTATATTTTGTTATTTACATAAAATTCAAATGTAAGCAGTATTTGTTGGCACCCTGCCTGATTGCACCCTCTCAATTCCACATCACATCATGGGTTTTTTTTGTGAATATTTTCATTTGGTACAATATCCCTTTAATGTGATTTCTGACCTTGCTCCATATGCCCTGAACAAAACAGGTCTGGGCTGTGTTACAAGCTGGGTCAGACATCCTGGTGAAATAAAAAACAAGCTAGAATTATAGTGGTGGTATTGATGCCTCACTAATCACTTGATCCAAAGCTTATTGAAAGGACTGTAAACATTCAGTTCGTCTTAAGATTCTATTTTTTATCCTGAATCAGTACCATACCAGTATTTCAACAGGAATATAAGGATTTCTCTGTTGCAAGAGGCAATTTTCAGGATAAGAAACACAGTCAAGAACCTGAAAACCCTTTGTAAACCCAAGTGAATAGATTATTCTCCTTCACTTATTCATGCAAATGCAAAAATGTCACTGATTTTGGACTTAATCCAGCATATTCTATTAAATTAGTGTTAATTTGAAGTTTAAACATAGTATTTTAAAAAATAAAACCATTAAAAACTTTAAAATACCTCACATATGTAAGTGCATTGATTTGTAAGTGCATTGATTCATAAGTGCCTTTCATGTTCTTCCTTCAAAGTGTCTGCATTCAGGCAGTAAGTTTCTATTGCAGGAAACAAAAAGACTCCACCACAAGACAGATTTATAACCTGCCAAGACAGCTTCAGATTTAAATGTCTGCATACTGATATTTCCAAAAGATTTTGTTCTGTGGATAGATTGTAGTGTTTAAAAGTTGTACACATATCCACATACAGCTGTGCTACTGAAGGCAATGGAATTTCTACTCCTCCATTATTTATTCACTTCTATAAATAACTTCAGGAATTGTACAGTTTCTCTGAGTCCTTTGATTTGGGTACCAATTTCATGTGCGTTCACTAGCACTCCTTTGTGAGTACAGAATGAAGGGTAATAAGGCAGTGCTGAGCACTAAGGACCTGAGCTTTGCCACTAAAGCCAGACTGAATGCGATAATCACTGTGTTCCACTTTCAAAGCTTTGTTTTATCAGTCAGGATATGGACAAACTTACAAGACAGGCCTTTAAAC
Organism: Orthonyx spaldingii; assembly: GCA_013397795.1. Classification (NCBI taxonomy): domain Eukaryota; kingdom Metazoa; phylum Chordata; class Aves; order Passeriformes; family Orthonychidae; genus Orthonyx; species Orthonyx spaldingii. The sequence continues at coordinate 395,107 of VZTJ01003413.1, read as the reverse complement.
AAGCACTACATTTTACAGGGGAAGTGGTGAAGTCACCTTGCCAGCTGGATGGCACAGCAACATGGATCAGAACATCTCTAATCAGCTGTATTTCCTCAGTGACCCAGCCCATGTTTGTGGGGCTTGTCTGGTGCGCCTACAGTGTACCCCAGAGAGAACTTCACCAGATAATCCCAGTTCTTCCTGAACAGGATTTATTGCCCTTGTTCTGCTTCAAAATTAATGCTGGAACAGCTGGTAGTGTTTCAAAACGTGTTTGTACTCGCCATGTGTGGCCAGGCCAGGGCTGAAGAGTGTTTGCTCTGAGTTACACCGATGGACTGAGTCATCTCCTCAAGCGATGAGCAGCTCAGCAACCGCCTGTCCTAGCGCCGCTCTAACAGGGACAGATTACTTTTCCGGTGTCGTCTCCTTAGCAACCTCATTTGCACGGAGGAAGAGCTTAGAAAGGTACTGACCTTTCCACAGAGCTGGCCACTTATTTGAAATGGCACTAATTAAAACAACAGAACAATAACTACTGAGCTAATGGAAGTGACCTACGTTGGTAAATAGGTCAGTGCCCTGGCGGCAGCAGGATAATCTCATCACCCAACCAGACACCCGGAGTCACAAGATCTGGTTTCTGCCTTGTCTCACTTTCTAACTTGCTCTTTGATCTGGGATGACTCACTGAAGCATTCATGATGCAGGAGGGCTTCTGTTTTGAGTAGGCATTCTGAGAAATCCTAGGCCCAGTTCCTACACGCTGATAGATGCTCTTAATTCCACCTGAAAATGCAAATTCCCAGCTTTATTTGGATTCTAAAATCCTTCAAGTTGGGCATCCAAAAATCTGAACTGCATAAAACCATAATGTTTATCTTTACTCTGGGAGAATGCGCTGTGGTAACACGCTCTAAATCCATGGGAAAAGATACTACATGAATAACTATTACAAATTAAATTACTTTGTTCTTATTAGAGAGGCAGAAACTAACGTATTCATCTGAGTATTTAATGGAATTGGTAATGGAAGCCTGAAATGGACCTTTCTCAATAGACAGATTCATGGTGTTTTCCAGACTCTTGCACATTTTCCTGCAAAGGGTTTTTCCTTCTGCATAATTGTCTTCTACCCGGGAGGCAGTTTCACATTCTATCCTCATCAACTTGACTGAAGCTGAGATTCTGTGTCATTAAACTTGCACAGAAAGACCTGCTTTGTTGTTCTGTTTTCATACAGCATAAAGAGACTGTGTTTATTAAAGGAGAAAAGGGATCACCAAGGTACCTGAGATCACTTTTAATGCTAGCTAAAAAATAAGTTTACTTAATGAGTTCATACACTGCAACTGCTTCAGCTGGAAAGCTTTGTGCTGATGACTACGTGTGTGAGATGCATGTATTTCAGACATTAAAAAAACACAGTTCTCCCAGGGCTTTTGTGTGTCCTGCAGTAGACGATCCTTACGAGTTTGCAAGGCTGTTTTCCAGCTGTGAAAAATCCCTGGACATCTCAGCATTTGCTTGGGACTATTCTGTGGGAAGAGCGTATCTGATTAATTCTTTGGACAAGTGCATGTCCAAGAACTGTCAATATCTGCTGGATTTTCCCCACTGTAGCCAAAAGCAGAGTTTGACCTTTGGTCAGCTATATATGTATCAATCATAAATCACATGAACTGCTAAAACTGTGACGAACAAAAGAAATCCCTCCATCGTGGAATTACAGATGGCTTTCAGCCTTGCAAATCTCCTGCTCCTCTCTAACTCCCTGCCTCACAGGTCAAGATATGGCATTTTCTTTCTGAATCTTCCTGTTTGATGATTTGTTGTGATGGTGTGTCTGAAGCCTACTGCTGCCATGAGGAGTGACATGTCAGGTGACAGATCCCAGGTCATGGCATCACTCGTAAAGGGATTACAGGCGAGATGGTCAGGGTGATTTGAAATTAAGACAGCAGCAGTATCACTTGGCAATCAGGTTAAAAGCAACTCCAAAAGCAAAACACAATTAAATAGATGTGCTTTGAGGTAAACTTAGCTCTGACCAAGTCTCCTTTATTACCCTTATTAAATTCCCTACCTCACAGGCTATTTCTCAGATTTATCCTTTTAATATTCTACAGGCATTACTTTTGCATTACTCCAGGTCTTTTAGAGCTGTGTGGTGCAGTCCTTTGCTAATCCTTTCCCATCCTGGAGCTGCTCCATGGCCTGTGCACACATTCTGTGTGTTTTCACAGCATGCCCTTTACAAGCATGATGAAGGGCTGAAGCAGCACAGAGCTGCCTCTCCTGCAGGAGTGGGATGGAGCTCAGTTTTGAACGCTCAGTGACACCTTCTTTACCCCACACCCACACAATCATCTCAAATCACAACTTACAGTCTCAGTGCTCAACTGTCAACAGAGAGACACTGAATTCAGAAAAGTAGGGGTGGTTATGGAGCTATTAAATACAGTGAGAAAAAGTAAAAGCATTGCCCTCCTTTAGAAACACAAACCACTTGGTAGGATGCAAAACCTAGATTTTCAGGAACCAAGCAATACTATGAGAAGATGGAGATTTCCATCCAGGTAGGAAAGCATAGAAAAGGCAGTGAAGGGAAATGGAAGAAGAGGCATATATATGCAAGAAATAACTGCAAATTTAAACAGTATATAGTGATAAGCAAAGGAATGAACTGCAAGTATTTGGGTTCTTGAACACATGACTTGACAGTCATGTAATGTGATGAGAAAAGCAATTAATGATAATAAAACTACTGGATCTCTCCCAAAATATATGTGAGAAGATTTAGATGCTGTGGATACTGAAAATACTATGCCTTCACACACACTGTCACCCTCAGGTGATGCCCAGATTCCTGCAGTGTATAGTGGTCCTGGTTCTTGAGAACTGTGAGGTCAGCTGTCACAGACTTTTCACACCACAGCCCCCCACTTGTTTTACTATGCAGTGAGAGTCTGAATGGGGGAAAATAGGAGATAAGATCTAAGTAGTGGGGGAAAAAACCACATCATGTGTTTGTGCAAATGCAGAAGTAGCAGGGGACAGACATGGAGGAGGTTACAGAAAGAAAAGCCATAAAGGTGCAGTGGGGTCTGCAGTCAATATACTTCCTAGATTCCAGTCTTGCCTGGGATCTTTGCACACTCTGTCCCCACACCCTCTTATCTTATCTCCATGCAAATTCATCTTGGGTTTAACTATTTGCATATATTTTACATAATCACTGCTGCTCCTCAGTATTCACCCCACTCTCACCATCTGAGATGTCCCTGATTTTTACTTTTCAGATATAGTACAGTATGCTGGCATCTGGGTGACCTTAGTCCATCAGATACAAGATAAATAGCAGAGAAAAGAGCTGCCTGAAATTAAATAACTCCCACTGGCAGCTGTATGCATCATTCACATGATAAATACTGGGTAAGAAAAAACACCAAAAGGAAAATTCAGATAGGGAAAAATTTGTTAAATATTTTAATGTTTATGAAGAAAATCTACAGTAGCAACAAAGAGACCTTTGGAAAAAAGGATTTTAAAAAAGATGGTATTATGCATGAATGGTTTCCTATATGAAATACTGTCAGTGCCCTTCATCACCCAGGCCAAAATGAACAAAAGGTCCACATGACACTGTCCATATTCCACTTGCAGCCTCTAGCACTGCTTCAGCCACACCTTCCCTCACCCCTCTGGAATCACAGTCTGCATCAGGGAGCATCAGCTTATGGTCACAGCGAGGAGAGGAAAGATGGTGCCAGTGTGGGCTGTGATCTGCACTTTGCCTCACACTCTTGGCTCTCTGCCTGTTCTTGGCTAACTAAACAAATTATCAGGATCAGATCTTTGGCCTGCAGCATCTGTGCTGATGATAACTTCAGGCATTAGTCACATTGTTCAAACAAGTTCTCCTCTCCCAAGAAAAGGCCAGATTGTGTCTACTGTGCACTGGCCTACAATGGGGAAATCACAGAGCTTTGCCTTCATCAGAAGTGGAGCTGTGGAGGTACCAAGAATGAATGCGAGAGGCACAACAGCTATTTCACATTCCTCAGCGTGGAGAGGCAGGGACATGCCAAAAATCAGCATAGGAGACTTTCTGCCTCTTCTCTTTCCCTTGACTTTTTTCATGTAGCCTCAGTCTGCCTAAAAGACAGTATTAGAGTGAAACAATATCCCAACAGTTCCTTAGGAAAGGACCAAACTAATGAGTGTTCATATCCCTCGCCAGTAGCTCCCAATGAACCATCTATCTCCTACTGCTCATGTGTCCTGCAGCTTGGTCTCCTTTCCTGTTGTCCATGAAGAACAAATGAAATGGGGGTGGAAAAGGCAAACAGAGACATCTGTTCATGCCCATTTCTAACTAACACCATCTCCTACTCAGTCACGGGGGACAGTGGATTCTGCCAGTGAGTCAGAGCCAAGGGAGGAGGTGGGAGAGGTGGCTTTGGTTTGGTCTATGGAGGAAGGCAGCTGTGACTCAAACACTGCACACTGATCAGCTGGAATGATTTCTCTACTTCCCTCCTAAATAAAGGGGGGTTTGCTTCCCAACCAGTCTGTTGTGGGCTGTGTGTTCTACACTGTGGCTCCAGGACTCTAAATGCTTTACTGCAAGGAGGTAAAAAGTAGGATCCCCTTCAGAGAGAGCAAAGCTACAGAGTTCTTAAACTTAACTTTCTTCCCAGTCCTTTGCCCCTTTCTTTTCTCCACTTGCAGAAGATACAGAAACTGAAAACAAAATTACCATCTTCAATTATAAGAAGCAATAAAATATGCATTATATGCAGTATCATGGTGGAGCTTCTACATATCTGTGAGATAGAGAAATACTGATGGCAAAAGTTTGTGCTACATGTGCTAGTCTATAAATGAAAACTCCACACAAGACTACAATGTGCACATAACTTATCTGCATTTTAAGGGTAATAGTTTATTGAGTAACACATCTTTCACTTGGTTGGGGTGGCAATGGATAAATTTGCTACAAATCTACTCTTGTAAGCAGCACACACCAGGAGGATATAATTAATCTAATGTGTAAAAAGAATTCATATATACACACTGGTGCCTCTTAAAAATTTGTCTGTCATCTCTGAGAGCTCTATTTTTTTATGGCCCCAAGCCTCTAATTGCAAATATTTCCTAGAATGGTTCTAAAAATCACTCATTATTTTGGTCTTATTAGTGGCAGATGATTTACAAATGTATCTGAACAAACTGGCAGAAACCATTTGTTCTTGTTTCTAAGCTTACAACAATATTATTAAAAGAAATCTATTACAAAACTACAGTTTACTTTACATAATTACTATAAATAGAGCTTTTACCAAGATGGTAGCGGACTGATACGCTTTCATTTAAAACTAGCTAGATAGCCTGGCATATGCAGGAAAAGTCACTTGTCACACAAAAAATTCTTTGTGTGGTGTAAATGAAGCTTTTCCTTAATATTTATCTAGTCTGTGATAGATGGCTGTGGTGGAAAAGCTATCAGAGTGAATCTGATCCATCTGACCATCACATTACTCAACAGACAGAAGGAAAATGAAGTGTGATATTACTCACAAGCTAGTATTTAAACAGTACAAGTATCTGTGCAATGCATGCCTTGTTCTGCTCTGCTGAAATCAAAGTCAGTTTTGCTATTGGCTCACACAGTTCTTTTTCTCTTGAAGCACTCAGCGCTGTGAAGGATATGGTCCCTTCAGTTGTGCATGGAGTATCAGCTATTTATGCATCAGTATCAGATACTTATGCAATATAAGTGTTATAAATGCCATGAATAATGAAATGTTTTATGCTGAATCAGTCATAACTTATCTGAAAGCCTCTTGCTGGTTTCCTCTGGTCACTATGTGAAGTGTTCCAAGACTTCCATTCCCCTCTGTCACTTCACCCTTGCCAACAGCAACATCATTTCAGTAACTGTCCCAAGTCCTTCCCAAAACTCAGCCTGTCCAGGGATAGCAGCCTGTGCCTCTGGCAGGCTGGGGCAAGCAAGGGCAGTTCAGCTGTTTGGGCAGCATTTGTTGGATGCTGCCAACAAACCCAAAGGTGGATAAGTTGATACCACAGTTGGATCTAATTCACAAGCCAACTGTGTTCCTGAAATCCTGTGTCATAACTTACTAGCTTATGCTTTCTGTACCAAGAATGTTTATCCATTCTTTTAACTGCAAAAATGATTTAAAAGCAGCTTTCAATCTTCAGAGGGCAGATGGTCTTCCTAGAAAGATTTCTGGAAGCCTTTGAACAGGCTAGAAACAGATCATGAGACTTTCACTCCACAGAAGAATTTGCTCCCTGTAACAGCATTCATAGCTAAGAAAGTAAAGAGTGGTACATGATGGTGGCATTTTGCCACAGCAGGGTAATTATCAAATAATTTGATTCACCTTAGCTGAACACACATTTTCTATCAGTTTGTTACAGGCTCTTTTTAATGCTTCCAGAGCTGTACTTTCTGAACTGAAATTAGATAAAAGATAGGCATTGCTTTTTCTCCTCTTTCATGTATATGAATATGTTAGTTTGGGCTTTCTGTATTCTGTTACAGATTACATTTAGCATATGGAAAGCTTTTAAATATGTATTACATAATGCTGAATATATGTATTACGAAATAAACTTATTCCTTGTGTTTCCATGTATGTGCATTTGTGTTTTTCTTGCACCACACTGCAGCTAGACCCTTTGTAACTTAAAGCTAAACCTAATAACATCAGTCACTGCTGCAGCAAAATACTTTCCCCTAGAGTAAGATACAATGGTGATGACATAATGCTGTGGTTTCCAAATCCCAAGCCAGCTGTTACTGGTATATGCATTCAAATTCACTGTCTCTGCATCCTTGTGACAGGCAAAAAAGCTTGTGACTTGATTCAGTAAATGATTTATTATTTTGAATGTATAATTCAGACGCATATCTTACGCATGGCTTCAGTCAAAGAGCGGGGAAAATTAATTTAGGCAGTTTCCTACTGTAATAAAATGGAGAGAGGATGTAATCCATCTGCAAAGACCCAGTAGGTATTTTCCACCAACTAGCACAGAATCTGCTCACTTTGGAGTGATTTTCGACTGAGGAAACAACTAAAAGCTGCCAATTTTTATGCTGCTTCTTCTCTCTGATAGATATTCATACTAATTCCTTTATCTGCTGTAAATAATTCTGGGTATGAATCCCCTGATCCTAACTGCACCAAGATACACAGTACCTATCCAACTATTACCTACTACAGAACTTCTAGTAAATAAGAGTGGCAATAAAACTGCTGCCATGCTTAAGAATAGTGCAAGAAGCTAACATGCTCCTGTGGATGCTCTTCTTCAGTATTTGAGAATATTAGCTCAATAAATGAAGGTCAGCTTTAAAGCAATTTCTCAACAGCAAGGCTAAAAAAGGAATACCACAGAAGCAACTTGAGAATCTATGAGAAAGCTTTTTCCACTACAGTAAGTTGCTTTGATGGAGCACAAAATCCATCTCTGCATAAATCACTGATTTGCAAGGCAGAGTCTGGATACATCAGTTGATAATCTTACTTTAAATCCAGACTAAATCAGACCTCTGAAACTCTTAACCTAATCCTTGCCTTCTGTACTATGTCATCATGGCAATTTGTTTCCAGGGTTACAGTATCTATTTGCTCAAAGGAAAGCCAATGTGAACAACTGCCCTGAATTTTAGCAGGAAAAATGCATCCCTAGTGTAATTCCCTTACCTGCATGGTCTTGCATCAGGGATAAATTTAGCCTATGAAGTTTTGGCAATATCTGATCAAGCCATACTATCGTCATCTGTCGAATGACATTGTGCTTAAAATCAACCATTTCTTTATGTGCATCTCTCTTTAAATGTACTGGCAGAAAGAGAAAAAAAGAGCTGAACTGGGGCATAAGTTGTCCAAATATTCTAAAATTCAAGGAGACTTCTTACAGCAAATAAAGGTATGGCCTTGCTATCCATGATATACCATGAAGTCTTTAGTGAGGAGGTGCAACCATGCACTGAATGTGAGTCATGATTCACTGGATCTTTTGCAGCCAAGTAATTGATAACCAATCTCTACAGTTACAGTTGCATCCATCAATCATGTATCTGCAACCTAGAAAGATCATTGCCAGCCCTCTCTCTGTGACAGGCTGACTTGTGAAGGTGAGAAATTGCCCTGATGCAAACAAAAACTTTTCAGACTAATCCAGACCAGGAATACTTCAGAAAAATGAAAGGGTTGTGCAGAGTTTGTACAGATGAGCCCTTCTTCTGTAGCTCAGCTTGTTTAACTAGACAGGCTGCCAACAGTGAATGGAAGAGAGTTTGTCAAAGCCAGGAAAGGTGTGTGAGACACAAACCAGGCCATTCCAAATTCCCTCTTCAGGAAATGGTAACGATTTTCCAAAACCTACACAGCCACAGACTCCAAAATGGATCCAGGAAAGAGTGCTTGAAAATCTACTCCTGTGCCAAGATGTAACACTCTGCATAGACAGAAGGAGTTTTACTTGGTAGACAACCTTAGCATTTGGTCCCATCTATTCCAGCCACCTACAGCGACAGATTAAAGGATCTGACATGCTGGATTATTTTTGGGAAATGCAGGTACCTAATACACTTTAATAGAACAGAGAAAACCCTAATCTTCCCCTGACATAAAGTCATTGAAATCAATTGTGCTTCACAGACGTGAAAGTGTAATAATACTCTAAATTGCATATCTGATAAATTACCTTTCCTTCATTAGATGGAAATATTAAAGCAGTATGGAATTGAACATTGCTATAGGGAATGATCAATCATTTAGAAGTGCAGCTTTAGCATTTTCAATTAACAAATCTGAAAGAGGTTTCATAAGAGCAAGGAAGATGAGAAGATGATTATCGCTGTTGGTAGAGGAAGAACACAGCATTAATAACAATTGTATAAAGTATGTACTCTCACCAAGATAGGAAACTCCTTCTTCTGGTGTGATTGTTCCATATTTAACCATCATCTTCACAAAATCAATCAGGGTTTTCATGATAGTTATCAAGGTCTCTTTCTCTTTTGTCTCTGTCTCTGTGTGAGGGGATGAAGCAAAACTAGTCAGACTTCAGGCAACTTGGAAAAACTGTTCTGCAAACTGCACAAGCTTCATGCATAAAGAAGGACTGACTCATTAAAAGAGAAAATGGTGTGCTGGATTAGCAAAAAGAACTTTTATATATATATATATCTGTTTCTTTTTAAACTGTTCCTGCAAAGTACAGCTGAATATACTTTAAAACATCAGGGATTTGTTCTTTATAGGTTTTTGTCTTGGAGCACTGTGTTATGGAAGGCCAATGGTATTAATTCTGTTTTACAGCTGAGAACACTAAGCACACAAAGACAGAGTGACCTGACAATTCAAATTGATGGTCAGAGGGCAGAAATAGGTAGAGTTTTCTACAGCCTCTGTCATTTTTCTTTTATTTGTTTGTGAACTATTTAGTAGATCAGTCTGGTTCTGTATGAAAAACAGATCCTTTCTCCTACAAGATCCATGGGTTCAATGACAAAAATATAAAGTGTCCCAAACAAGATTGTTACTGTGCACAAGTCCATGACTCACATACTGGGACAACGTAATATTACATAGCTGGAAGGATCATGACTTCAGAATAGGATACAAAAAAATTTATATTTTTATAAAAATAATCAATTTTTGCTCACACTTATCTGCTTCTTAGCTTTTCTTTTCCCACTGTGTTTACATGCTGAACAATATTACTGCTATCTCTGCATTAGCAGTGTGAAATTCCCCCATCACACAGTCACACAAGCTCTCCCCACACCCCAGGCTGTCACTGAAGGACTCAACAGAGCCAGGGGCACTGTCAGGCAGGGACAGTCAGAAACACACTCCCAGCCTTGGCAGAGGGCCAGCCACTCTGGAGAGCTGCTGAACAGGCTTTTTCTTGCTGTCTGCAATTTAACACACAGCATGTAGGATGAATCCCTCTCTTCCAGCTTGATACAACCTGACAGGTGAACACATAAAGCAGGAGATGTGCATCCAGTGGACCTGGTTCTATTTGCTTGATACCCTGTTAAACCCAACATGCCTTCTTGCATTGTGAGTAGAAAAAGGAGAAGAACTGGCATGCAAAATTGCCATGGGAAAATCAAAAAGAACAGGAAGAAGAATATAAAGTTTGTAGATTGGACTTGAGCAAAATATGCCCTCAGGTTTTTCATTTTAGCTCTCCACTCAGGCGCTTGTGAGGACAATTTGAAGCAATATTAAGGCTCCTGTAGGACAAGGAATTCACAGAATAAACCCCACCCGTGCCAAAAGTTTGAGAGTGTGTGTGTGTGTCTGCAGAGAGTGGGTGTGTGCAGAGGGTGCTGACACAGGGCTGTGGCAAGGAGCCACAATCTTGCCTGCAATAACTGGAAGGCAGCGATGTCCAGCACCGGAATAGGAAGAGACGTGCAGGGCTTTCACTGCAATAAACAGCAAACCTGTGGTTTGTGGAAAGGCTGGGAGAATCAGACTCACTTACTGGTACCATCACTGTGAGGATTCTGCTGTGGCTTACTCGTGTCTCTGTTGGCTTAGGAGACACAGATGTTACTGGAAAGATCTCTGGAGAAAAGTGTTTGCCAGTTTTTCATCATGTCCTTACGGGAATGAAAAGAGTTCAGGACTCCTGAATCACACAGCACAAGATGGGAAGGGCTGTCTAGGTCACACTCTTTGCAGTTCTGAGTGCTTTTCCTCCCAATGTTTTGCCATCAAAATCACTGATCAAATTAGCTTCTGCTATACATCTTACAGAACATTTTCAAAGCACATGGTCTCTTGCAACTAGGGAAATTGTGGGGAAAAGAGCAGGAGAAAACAGAGAATCTTAATTTCTAAAGTTTTTTCCTAAATGTTTCTGTAAACACATGAGAAGCTCACCTGAGTTAAGACTTTTTAATAATGCGTAAAAATTTGGAAAATATTGGAGGTCTTCAAAATTATCTTCAGAAGGCAGCTCGTTTCTTCTTTCCAACACGTTAGATGATGACCACGTGTTATCCAGTGTATCATCAACTTCTCCATTCATGAAACTATCCTGATCAGATTTGCTTGGTGTCTCCACATAAGACATAATAAAAAAAAAAAAATCTATAAGCACATTGCTTTTAGTGATAGAGTTAATAGAGCAAAAATTTCTATCACAATCTCCTGCCAACATTGTCCTAATTGCAAGGTGAAGACTATACTATTTTCCCAAAGTTATTTCAATTGACATCTGGCTTAAACTTTAAAGTAACTCATGATTCTATCAGAATTTCTTTAAGAACACCTCTTGTTTCCAGGTTGAACTAATTATTCCCTAAAGAAAGCAGTACTAGTACCATTTGGCAAGCAAGACAAAATTACTAGCTATGAAATTACCATTCTTTCCTGTTGCTTTTCTTTTGTATCACTGTCTGCTCTGCTTGCAGGGTAATCAAAATCTTCAGACACCTTCTCACGATCCTTTGCTTCATTTGCAATTAGCTGTTGTAAAACCTCTGCCACTTCATCTTCCAGGGTATAGGCCTGACTCTCTGTGATCTGTTAAAACATTTGTGTAGAATACTTACAGGATACTGTGCTTTCTCTAGATCAAACATCAGTATGAAACCTGATATCAATATGAAAATAGGTTGCTGTAAATATGTTTGCTTCAAAGCTGAGCACAGCCAAATTAGGTGTAGTACATACATGCATACATGTATACATACAGACATGTAAACATGTCTACATTTATAACACACACATAGAAATACACATCAAATATGTGTGTATACATGAACTCCATTCACATTCACACATACAGCCTCCAAACCAAACCTCCTTAGGGCTTAACAGAGTGGAGTGCAGCTTGAAAGATGGAGCTGCAAGTGTGACACCTCCCTATATGTGTGTCCACACGTGTATAGAGAAATATATATGCTCTGCAACTCATCTATGGACAGGTGACTAATTACAACAGAATGCAGTAATATAGAAAGGGAAAAAAGCAAATAGCTTTCTATGGTATCATCAAAATGTTTCCTCTTTGCTTCCTAACTGCTGTCACTTGAACAAGAACTCTCCCATGCAGCTGTCCCACAGCTCCCTCTGTAACCAGCGGGGTGCAATACCCAACTGCAAAGTCTAGTGCTCCAAAGATAAGGTTGGTATTTTAAAATATAAGGATCCCAAAAGGCAATGGCCAAAGCCATCGAGATATCCAAAGGTCAGAGACAAATCCAGACGTCCTACAAATCAGTAACATAATATATCCTCAGCTAGCCAGCAACACGATGTGTTTGCTGATGACACTAATTAGCATTAGGTGGATAGGAATGAGCTCAGACCTTTCCCCCTTAAGTACAGAAAAGAAATTAATAATAGAAAAGCACTCAGTGAAAATCAGAAGACAAATTGAAGGAAAAATGAGGGCAGACATGGGAGGAGTACAGTCAGTGAACGTTTTTTCAGCATCAGAAACATTCTGCAGTTTGGCCTATTTTGTTGCAAAGACATCACAGGAACAACATTGCTACTGCAGAGCTTAACCAGTGTGCCCAAACAGCTCTGGAAATTTGCTTAGAGCCTGAGTCTCACTCACTTCAGACAAAGTGTGCATCCGAATTGTTTTTTGAAAGAGCATTAAACCGATCCACAAAACAGTTAAATGACGATTACCAAGATACTTACTAGCCCCAGATTTAGAAGTTTTGAAACAATCTTGTCAAACACTCCTCTGTCATTTTCCTCATAAATTCTTGCAGCAATTTTTTGAACAATGTCTTCAGCAGTCAAAGGAGTGCCATCTAATTGGTGGAGGCCATCTGGATCGTCTGAAAGGATTACAGTTTAACTGTGTGCTGACTGTCCTAACTCATTTGGATTAAACATCTCATAAAAAATATCTGCCCACATCTTCTTCTCTTCAGAACAAAACTGCATTTTTAGACACATTAGGAATATACTTTGATACACACTTTGCAAGCCATTAAATCAGTCACAGGGAAAAGTTCTTTGTGTCTATTTTCCACATCTGAAAAATGTCTTTCTGAAAGAGCAGAGATGAACATTAGGAGCTTCCTCTCCTGTTTATAGAAAAAATTGGTAGAATGAGAGAGCCCTGCTCCCATATCCACTTATTTCTGTCTTCCTGGTACCTACTTTCATTGTATCAAATCAACTCAGATCAAAACGGTTCACGAGAAATGGCACACGATCTCATTTGGATTTCAGCAAATTAACTTTTAATTATGTAATTGTTACCTATGGCAAATAATATCATCATGACAATGGGAAAGGGAATATGATGAGTGAGCTTTGGTCTGTGATCAGCATACTTTGATATAATTAAAAATATCCTGAGCTAAATGCTGCTTACAATTCTCAGAGGACTCACTTAAACTACAAGTCAATTAACTACTCCTGTAGCAAAGGGAAGTATTCTTTGGCCTTTGGTAATTTCTTTTATCTTTGTGATAATGAGAATTATCTAAAACTGCACATAACATTTAGAATAAATATATGTGATTTATATGCATGTGGAAGTGCTTCTTCCTCACAAACCAGAATAAATATATTTTCATTTAAAAATATATCCCATTTTCCTTCCATCAAATCTAAATTGCTAAAGACATTACAAATTACACAATTAGACTTTCCTCCATGGAAGACTGTTAAAATCAAGAGCAATTCTTTTGTACTATGTTTCAAAACCTAACTGTAATACAACAAGCTTCCACAACTGGAAATAATTGAAACTGCACTCCAGTAACAAATAGAGCTCATGTTTAGTGGTGAATACAACATTCATGAAGGCAATCAGTTCGCAAGAGAAATCTAACCTAGAAGTCACTGAAAGGTGATTATGGAATACCTTGGAATTTATAATCCAGCCCGCTTTTAGTGGAGTCATAGTCATCCACAAGCCTGCGGTTCTTGGTGGAGTCTGCATCATCAATGGCCAGTTGCTGTTCATACAAAGAGCTTCTAATTGATTCCCTCTCCTTTTCATTCCTCTCTCTTTCTGCTACTGATTTTAGCAGGTTCAGGTCTTCAACAAAGGAATAATTCCTGAACTCTGGCTTATTTTCTGGAAAATACATCAATGCACACATAACATAAAATCTTATACCTCTTTGAATACCATTATGAATATTGCTATAAAACCAGGAAAGACATTTTACCTGTGGGAGCTATTTTCCTATTCTTGTCTGCCTCAGCTTCTGCAATCTAATATACAAAAATAAAGCAAACAAAACAGCAAACAGGTAGAAGGAATAAAATGTGTGATCTCTTAATTTATCAGTATCAGCAAAAGGCTTAATGCCTGATTTTCACTCTTAGTAAGAAGTTTGTCTGAATAAGTAGAACAGGAATAAACACTTGGCACTTTCGTCAATACCACCCATCCTCTGATCAGAATCAGACATTATGAGAAGCTGCAATAGACTTTCCATTTAAAGATAAGTTCCAGTTACATTTTCCTGCTTCGTTCCAAGCTCATGCTATATTCCCATAGGATGTCAGTAGAAAGGGGTGGCATGTCTCTGAGCTGTCAGAGCTAACAACCTGCTTTTAGAATGCTGGACAGTGAAACTCTAGATGCCAGTTCTTAAAAATTATTGAAATCCTATTTCATATCTAACCCCATCAAGAATTGCTTTACTGACAAATCTATTTTTAAATGATTTGTTAGCTATGAGGATATTCATGGATCCAGTACCTGAAATGCTAAAAATATTCATAGGAATACCATAAAAAAATCATTGTAAATATTTTTATTTCACTCACCTGTTCCTCCAAAGGTCTTTCTACACTTAATTGTCTGTTGTGTATAGCTTTATCTAGAATAAACACACACACACACACACACATATATATACTCAGTTATATGATACAGGCAACTATAAAGAGACAGCACATTTTTTTCTTAATCTATAGTTTTTTCCCATAAAACATGGTGTCTTAAATAGGGTGCCAACTGATAGTTCTTGAAAAAAAAAAAAA
>VZTJ01003413.1:308491-380054 GCA_013397795.1 Orthonyx spaldingii | reverse complement strand
AAAAAAAAGCAGTGTTCCTAGAAGAATGAGAACACAATAAAAAAGTCAAACCTTTAAACAAAGCATGAGTGGGGCAGAGGGAGAGGTTCTGCAGAAGACAGAAGACAGAAACACAGATATAGATTCAGCAATCTCCTTCTGATCAGAAAACTCACGAATTGGGGGGAAAAAAGTGCTGGAAGGGGGATTGACTAAAATAGCAATAATCGGATTGGCACAACCAAGAGATTAAAAATCTCTTCCATCCAGAATACCACAGGAGACAGGGAGCAAGAAAGACTTGTGCAGACACTGCTGTAGAATGATGAAAACATTGTTTGAAAAGGTTGAAAAAATTCAGAGCTTTTCCCTCCACCAGCACCTATCCCTTCACTTTAATATTAGATTGCAACTTCAGCGATCGGTGTCTTGCACCGGCAATATTGTTCCTTTAGCATCTCCTTGCTTTTAGCCAAGTGGAAGGAAAGTTTTCACCACCCTCTATCTCCACCCTGCAGAACTTTCCCCTTCCGCAGAAAACGGCGAGAAGGCTCCGGGGCGGGCGCTTACCTGTGCCCGCGGGTTTGGGGAAGCCGTGCCCCCCGCTCGCCAGCAGCGCCAGCACCCGCAGCGCGACCGCCAGCCCGAGGAACATGGTGCGGCCGCGGAGCCCCGCCGGGGCCTGCCCCGCTGCGCCGCCCGCGGGAGCCGCCCGGCCGCCGGGCGCTGTCCGGCCCGCGGTGCTGAAGCTCGGCGAAGCCGCTGCCCGGGGCTCGGCNGGAGGAGCCGGGGGCGGGCCGGGCCCGGAGCATGCGCGGCCCCCGCTCTTGGCGGCCGGGCAGGAGGGGCGGCGCTGGAACGGGCCCGGCAGAGCTNAACCCCCAGCCCTGGCCGGCTCCCCCAGCCCTGGCCGGCTCCCCCAGCCCTGGCCGGCTCCCCCAGCCCTGGCCGGTTCCCCCAGCCCTGGCCGGTTCCCTCAGCCCTGGCCGGTTCCCTCAGCCCTGGCCGGCTCCCTCAGCCCTGCCCGGCTGCTCCAGCCCTGCCCGGCTGCTCCAGCCCTGCCCGGCTGCTCCAGCCCTGGCGGAACCGCCCGGCCCCGGGAGGCTGCGCTGCACGCAGAGCGGAGGGGAAGGGTCCCGCACAGGAGGCCTGTGAATCACCGCCATCTGTTTAAACCCTTTCCACGCGGCTGAATTACACAGCAAAGGCACGGTCGTCAGTGAGTCTTCTTACGACAAAGGACATGAAAAGTTTAATTATAGCGCATCGTGCTCTTTAAAATTTAGGATTTAAAAAAGCGGTAGCGCAAATGACAATAAGCACGTAAGCTATTTCTGAACGTTTTCAATATTAAAATTTAGCCCTTGTCGACACAGAACGCCAACAAATCCCTGGGGATCGGAGGAAGACATTTTCACCGGTTCGCGGCAGAACAAAGGATTGCAGCGGTGGCTCCTTTCAGAACTACAGAAGCTGCTTCCAAAGTAAATCAGTGTTTTTTCTTCAAAAAAGTCCTCATAATTTTGTAGTCACAAATGCATACACTCAGGGAGCAGATGAAAACACTTTAACATTAGAAATGTCAGTGTTTGCTGACTGCTAAAAATGGCTAAAAACTCCTCTTTGAAGAGATGAAAAGGACCAGGGCTTTCACAACTGGAAACCAGGAACACAGTTGAACTGCTCTTCTTTTATCAATGAATATATACATAATACTAAAGCATAGACTGTGAAGAACACACAAAAAAGAGAATGATAATTAATTGAACCACAAGCACTAAAAAAATTTGCAATTTTTTCCCCTGCTAGCAGCCACTGTATATCATAGTCAAGCCTTTGCATATAATTTAGATAAAATAATGCTCTAGTTTACATCAGATTCACTTCTATAAATTAGTATTCCACATCCAGAACAATGAAAATAACTTCCAGAAATGTTGTGAAAACTCCAGAATCCTCACTTATCACCAGGCTCCTATTCCTGGAGCTGAGCCAGAGTTAGGAATTATAGGATATTTTGGGTAAAAATCTTTTAAGCATAGTTGTATGTCAGAAGAAAACAGCCTTATTTACACATTGCTTGGTGACCTACAAGGGAAACTACTGTAATAAAGGAGATCATTCCCTCCTTTTAGAAGCACAGAAGACAAGCAGCTTCCACAAGGAAGTGTAGAGTAATCTCCTCCCCTGCCATCTTCAGCAGATGTGCATGTACAGCAAGAGGAATCTCAAACCTACAGAATATTGCTGATAAAGAAAAATAAAAAGATCAATTTTTACCTCAGTGTGGCTGTATATTCCATCCCAGTCTGGTATTAATTCAACAGTTCATTGCCTGTGTAATGTTCTCAGTGTTACAAACCCGTGTACTTTCTCTCCAGGTACCCTTCCTGATATTTACTTCCATTCCACTCACACATTTCCCACAACGCATGGTAAACGTGCATCCATTGCTAAGACTGTACACATTTGTCATTCAGTCAGAAGTACTGTACAATACAAAAGCAGTGAATGTATTTTAAACTTGCAGAGATGAAGGTGTCTGTAAAGCAGTGAGACCAGAAAAGGAGCTCTAATTAGAGACAACAGCATGAAGAACGTGCAGGTCAAAAATATGTTTATGTGGTACGTCTACATATGGCTTTTTGTGTATTATGATACATCTAATTGTGTTCAAATGTGTTTATTTTATAGGACATCCTTCTGTTTATGTGATAAATGTTTCTATTTCTGTGAAATCTTTTGTATACTATTTCCCAGACCCATATGGTTCATTTCCTTAGTGCTAAAGCGTCTCCTGCTTTGGCAAGCCTCTCTAACAAAGAATGGTGAGGACTGTGCAGGGGCTGGGACTGAAAATGGGGAAAGGAGAGAATTCAGAACCTGCCACCACTAAAACTTGAGACACAAACCCCTTCCCTGCTCCTGGGCACTGGCAGCCACGTGCTGCAGCTGCGAGCACAGAGCTCACTGGCACTGCCCCCTCAGCTCTGGCACACTGGACCCCCTTGCTCGTCAGCAGTGCCCTGGTGAGCCTGTGTGACACATGACAGATAATACATAATCTCTGCTAATTATGGCAAAATAGGTTTAATCCTCGTAGAAAAATGACTGGGTAAGAGTGCTGTATTTGTTGCTCATTACACCTATTTTCATTTGGCATCATTTACATAATCTACTACTACACACTCCTCTGCCCAGTGCAGAAACAACACAGTAAGGAGCATAAGCTCTTCTATTTTGGATTCTATTTTGGCTCATACACAATCAACCCATTTTCTATTCTGGAACTGTTTATTTCCAGCGATGTGAAATGAGCCAGAAAGAATACCACTTGCCTATCAGATGCCAAGGAGAACTCAGAGGAATGACAATTAGAATGTTTCTTGCTGTGGTGAGAGCAGTTGATACAAAGCCTAGAGAAATAACTGAAATGCAGCCTTTCGGTGTTATTTTTGCAGTTGTTTTATAACCACACTTCAAAGTTTTTCCTCTAGCTGATGAAAAAAGAAGGCAGATGAAAGCAGGAAAAAAGCACAACAACCCACCTTGCCAAGTTTATGCCTAGATGGTAGACATTCCTTACTTCTGTGGATTTGCTTTTTCTACTTTATCTCATACAATGCAAATGATATACTAAATAACACAGTGTTACAAGGAAAAAAATTGTTGGAAGAGTGACTGGTGATCTTTATGCATTAGGTGTATCTATAATCATCTGACACTAAGTCATGTATTTTGCACATATGTGTGCACTATGAATAGTCCTCTTTGATTTCAATGCAATCATCAACAATTAACCACGCTCAAGCCTGAGGGTTTGTGCTCTACGAATAATTTTACACACAGCATTTATTTATACACCACCTAAAGGCAAAGAGAAGGATTTAAGACTCTAGAACCACTAAAAATTGAAAGAAAAAAGTCAAAGCTAGTGTGTTTTGAGCGTTTATCAAAGTTCCATCAACTGTACCAGCAGCTTTTCCTATGCTTATTAAACTTACATTTTTGGTCTGCAAAGCTTATGAGTTTTTCATGCTTCTACAATGTAATGTGATGTTTTTACATCAACAGTGTTTAACAGAGATATTCTTAACCAACTCATTTTGTAAAATGAACTTTAAAGAATACCAGTCCATATCTTTCACGTTAGCTTCAAGGAAATGCTCGCTTTTAATGTTTTTAAAAATATTGACTTCAGTTTGTTCCTATTGGGCTTTTCTGGTTTTTTTCCTGATAATAAATCAATTTATAGCTTTGAAATTCAGCATGATTTTCTGTCAGATGTATGTAGGAGATGAAGGGATACCTTTTCACTGGAAACACATAGCTTAGAAGGGATTTTTTCAGTTTCTGCTCTACCCTTTCTAGAAAAAAACCCCAAAAAGTACCTTTGAACTGTAATACAAGCTCTCTGGTGAAAACCTTTCCAAGAAGACAAACCGCTGCCAGGGGTGCGGGAATGACCTTAGGAACAGCCCTCTGGGAGCGTCTCGGCCACGACAGACCTCCTGATGTTCCCACTCACACTGTAAGAATAATACTTTTCATAATTGGGAGGTTTGGAATGGACAACCTCCTCACAGAACGGGTGATTAAATATTGGAATGGGCTGCCCAGGGTGGCGGCGGAGTCACCGTTCTTGGAGGCGTTTAAGGAAAACTGGATGTAGCACTCAGTGCCACGGTCTAGTTGCCGTGGTGTTTGTTCACCGGCTGGACTCGATGGTCTCTGAGGTCTGAACCGAACTGATTCTGTGACAAGCCGCCACACGCGGCTCTTTGGAAACCCTCCCTGAAATGTCTTTGTTCCGTGATGCTGACAACAGGAGCCCCGCGGGCGGGCCCGGGCCGTGCTCCCTCAGGGCAGCGCCGGCGGCGATGGCTCCGTGCCCGGCTGGCGGCGATGGCTCCGTGCCCTGCACACCCGCGGCACCCCCGGCCCGCAGGGGCTCCCCGCTCTGAGCGCGGGGCTCCGGGCCGTGCTCCCTTACGGCAGCGCTGACGGCGATGGCCCCGTGCCCGGCACGCCGCACCATCCCCGGCCCGAAAGAGCCGCCCCGCTCTGGCCGCGGGGCTCCAGCTCCCCCTCCCGGCCCAGCCGCGGCGGCGGGCGGGGCGGGGAGAGGCTCCGCCGCGCCCGGCTCCACCGCCCCTCACAGCCGGCACCGCCTCCCGCCCTGCCCCGGAAGGGGCCGCCCGGGCCCGTCTCTTCCGGGCGCGGCGGGTCCGGCATGAGCGACGTGGTGGAGCGGACTCTGAGCGCCCTGCCCGGGCTGCTGGGGCAGCACGACCCGGGCAGCGGCCCGGGCGGCGCCGGCGGCCCCGGCAGGGTGTCGGCCTCCTCCCGGCTCGGCAGCCTCATCCGGAGCATCACGGCGCTCACCTCCAAGCACGTACGGGCTGCGGGGCTGTGCTCCTCTCCCTTCCCGCCCCCGGGGAGCCGGCGCGGGGCTGGGCTGAGGGCCCCGGGCGCGGCGGCTCCCCTCGGCCGCGGGGCTGGGTCGGGCTGAGCTCGGGAGCCCCCGATAAATCCCCGATAAACCCCCAGTGTTGGTGAAGGGCCGCGTTCTGCTGCTCTGGGGCACGGGCTGGGCGAGCTCGGCCGCTGTGCTGGAGGCGAGCGGCCCCGGAGCGAGGTACACACTGCCTTGAGGAGAGCGTGGGGCACTGCTGAATTACCGTGTCTCCTCTGGCTCTGCTTTCACATGTCGCCTGTGAAATCTGTGCGAGATTAAAACAAATTTAATTTTTCTAGGAAGAAGAAAAATTAATCCAGCAGGAACTAACCAGTTTGAAAGCAACAGTTTCAGCCCCCACCACAACACTTGTAAGTTCTGTTAGTGACTGCACACCGAAGGTGAAGGACAGCAGTGCTCTCACTCTTTTTGACAGGTGGACGTGCAGGTTATCAGCATTAAAAAGTACCAATATGTGTGGTTTTGCAGCATGGTTAGAATAGTGAGGACAGCGTGATTCTGTTTGATGTGAAAGAGCTGTAATAATGTGGCACCCAGGGCCTGTCATTCTGTGGTTTCTGAAATAATGCAGACAGAAAAGCTGGATGATGCACTGCTTGTCATGCACTATTGTCATGTCTGAGTTTCAGGAGATCATGTATTCTGGTTTGAGTTAGTTAATGCATATCTCAGTCCCATGAGTGAGGATTTTTGAAGGGAAAAATAAAGTTTTCTCTTGTATGTAGTGAGAAGCCATCCTATGTCAGGGTAGTAATTGGTAAAAAATGATTTGTGTTAGCAGTGTGATCATTATAACATGTCAGATAATTCATATTTTTTATGTTGGTCATAGTTAATCCACTGTTGATCACATGCATGCTAATCAAAATAACTTGTTTAGGGGTAGTATAGGGGGAGTTCTGCCTTATAGCAGAAATTTAATATTGCTTTGCAGAAGAGGTTCATGGCAAAGAAAAAATTACGAATACCCAGATTTTAGAAAACATATGTGAATGGATATGTGTTTCTATGAGATAAAGTTCTCTGTTTCAGTAGAGCAGTGAAGAAGAGCATAAAACATGACTGACTTAAAATTTTCAATAATTTGTTTCTGGTATTTCAGAGACTGATGAAAGAATGCATGGTGAGACTCATCTATTGTGAAATGCTGGGCTACGAGTCTTCCTTTGGATACATCCATGCAATCAAGCTTGCACAGCAAGGGAATCTTCTGGAGAAGAGAGTTGGTACGTGCATGGAGCTGTAGCCCTTATAGTGTTCTCAAACTCCCAGTTTTAAAGTTTCTCAGGATTTATAATTCATGTCAAAATACAATCTACTTAAAATGTTCCTCTACTTTCTTGGTCTTATTTCATGGTCTGTTACTTTTTGAAATTATTGAAATCCTTAGCTTGTGGGGTGCTCTGTCTGTGCTTACAGCACAGAAAGCAGGGGAAATGACTTTATTTTGAATTGTCAGTTCTTTCATTTTTTTGGATTGTGACATCAGTAAACAATTTAAGAGAATATTTGCTAAATGCATCAAGCAGAAAATGAATTTCTGTCAGGATCTGGTTTCTTTTCCAGGTACTAGTACAAGATTAGACAAAGATGGTTCTGTCAGACAAATATTTTCTGTTTTGGCATTTCTAGGATTTTTTTCTTTATTTTAGAAAGAGTTGTAGGGAATGAGGCAAACAGGGAGGCCCTTTTAGCATAGAGGCAGAAGTTCCTGAGGAAATCTCAAAGGCTGGTTCAGATGTCTTTGAAATTTCATGGGATTGATTTCCTTTCCTGCCAGTGTGGCTATGAACTTGTTTCCAATAGATGTAGTTTGGAGTATGTCAGCCTGTCTCATCTGGAGAATTTCCTTGCAGTTGCTGATTCAACTGCCTAGTGAAGACATTTCTTCTTGTTTGCAGAGAAAATGGTTTAACTCCAAGCAATACCATGTCTGCATGCACAGAAGGAAGGCAGTGTCTTGCGGGATATGCTTGTTTGATATCCTTTGTTTGAATTTCATCTGGATCATCCACTCAAGTATTGGAGTTTCTGAGAGAGTCCATTACAAGTGATGAATTAAAATTGCTTTTTCCTGAGTAATGAAAGCCAGTGTACAGATGCTCTGGTAGGGTTTAAGTAATTTTGTCTTCACCAAACCTGGGAAGGCAGGTGACAAGCTGTTTTGACGGAAACTTTGTGACTACTGTAAGTGTCAAGAGTCTGTGCATCTTGTTATTAATGAGATTGAGATCTTTCCTAGATAGGGCTCTTTTTGAGAAAAGTTTGGTGAAGCAGCACTTTATTTTTAATGTAGGTTGCTTAAAGTTCTATGGACACAAAGTACCGTTAAGCTTTGATCTGATGAAAGCATGTTATCAAGAGTGTGTGTGCGTTTTGGTTTCTCCTTCTGTTGTTGTGCAATTATATGTGATACATGAGGGTAATCTTGTCAGTTCTTGGTGCAATATACCAGAGCTTGTATTGAGGAATTGTCAGTTGAGCTGGTCAAGATGAGTGACTCGATTCAGGAGAGTGAACTCTGTGCGTGCTGAGCTGATCATGGCCATGGGTTCATAAGCAGATAGATCAATGTGATAGCCCAGCCAATACAGTTATTTATTTTCAAGTTGTTCAAACTCCGAATGAACTAAGAATTCTTTAAGATCTGTCTCTGAAGCACAGTTCTTGCTATAAATTGCACCATACTCTCCCTACCCCTCACTGAAGTTCCTTAGTTTAAAAGGAGAGAGGGGTTTTGAAGAAAAAAAGTTTCTGGCAGGTTTCTTTTCTGGGGTTCTGGAATGGTTTCCTCATTGTTAAGAATAACAAAGGAGTTCTTGGCATAGGATGGTGGATTTGCTTTTCTGTATTCCAAGTTGAATATAAAATTTTTTAAGAGAAATTTTATTATTTGAAAAAAAAAGGAAACAGACATAAGGAAGTGCACTTGTGTTGTATAATCTAAAAATAATATACTTCTCCCTATGCAGAGAAGATATTAGTTGTCCAGGAAGTGATTTATAATAATCACTTCATGAGAGTGATTATTATAATAGTAGTGATATAATAATAAGTGCTCTTGGCTGTTTTTTAGCTATAAAAGTATTGTAATGTCTCTTATTTCTAACAGTTTATGCATTTTTAGCTGTTATTTATTGAGCTTTACTGCAACTTAAATATAACTGATTTGCCTGGAAATAAGAGAGTCTTGATATTTAAAACATTAGCAACTGTTATCCAACAGGGTTTTTTAACTGGGTTTTTGTAATTAACTCATCTAGTCTTACAGACAATCTTAAGGTTTCTGTCTTAAAGTTGCTTACTGCTTGAACGTAGTAATGGAGCCTGCTTTCTTTTTTAGGTTACTTGGCAGTTTCTCTGTTTCTACATGAAAATCATGAACTGCTACTTCTACTTGTGAACACAGTTGTGAAGGTACAGTGTTAAAAAAAAAAAATAAATCTTACAGCATAGAAGAGGCTGTTTCCATGTGCCAGAAGATGAGGCAGTGGGGAAGAAGACCTGTTTGAACAGAGAGATTTGGCTGGAACTTGGGGAGTCGAGGGCTGTGGGGTGAAAAACGGAGAGTTTATGACCTTTGGAAGAAGGGGCAGGCAGCTCAGGTGGACTGCAAGGATGTTGTGGGGGTGTGCAGGGAGAAAATTAGAAGGGCCAAGCCCCAGCTAGAACTTAATCTGGCTACTGCTGCAAAAAACAATAAAAATGTTTTTATGAATACCTTGGGAGTAAAAGGAAGGCTAAGGAGGATCTCCATCCTTCCTTGAGTGCAGAGGGAAATGTAGAGACAAAGGATGAGTGAAAGGCTGAGATACTCAATGCCTTTTTTGACTTGGTCTTTAATAGTAAGACCAGTTGTTCTCTGGTACCCAGCACCTGAGCTGGGGGACAGGAGCAGGATGAATCCCAGGGGGAATATCAGCAACCTGCTATGCAGCTTAGGCATGCACAAATCCATGGGGCTGGGTGAGATCCACCCAGGGGGACTGAGGGAAGTGGTCTAGAGCACAAGTCTGGTGAGGAACACCTGAGGGAGCTGGAGGGGCTCAGCCTGGGGAAAAGGAGGCTCAGGGGGGACTTTAATGTTCTCAACAACTCCTTGACAGGAGGGTGTGGCCAGGTGAGAGTCGGTCTCTTCTCCCAAGTAACGGTAAAATGCGGGAATGGCCTCAAGCTGCACCAGGGGAGGTTTAGATTGGATATTAAGGAAGAATTTCTTCATGAAAAGGGTTGTCAAGCACTGGAACAGGCTGTCCAAGGCAGCAGTGGAGTCACCATCCCTGGAGGAATTTACAAGATGAGTGGATGTGAGGACATGGTTTAGTGGTGGACTTGGCAGTGCTGGGTTAATGGTTGGACTTGATCTTGAAAGTCTCTTCCAACCTAAATAATTCTATGATTCTATAAACTAAACTTGGACCAATTCTTCCTGTTTTGTCACACAACATCTAATTACTTCAATATTCCTCTCTTAAAGTTGCTGTTTATTTGATTAGCAAAGAAATGGCTTTCCCTGCCTTTTTAATTTGATCTTGATGTTCTTGCTCTTGAAGTTATATTTTAAAGTTTTCTCAAAGGAGGTGTGCAATAAACTTTACTTTATAAATGTACCAGTTGTGTACATTCTCAACTCCAGGAGGAGCAATGCATGCGTATTGCAATGTCAGCTTTGGCTTTTAGCTAATGGCAGGTATCTGTTGCCTTCTCTGAGCTCATCTGCTGACTTTGACAGAGAATGGAAATTCCCAGAGTGACACTGAAAATCTATTACTGCTGTCTTTTACATGGAGCAATTATAACTTACTAGAACTCTTTCCCTGTAATGTTTATACTGCAGTAGGCCACAGAAATTATAGATTGAAAGTGATGCTCATTTTCTTGCTGTGATTGAAAACTGTATTATAATGCTTAAAAATATGGCTTGAAACTCACAAAGAACTAAAATAAAGTAAGGACTGAAACTTATCTGAATGACACGAACAAAGCAAGTTATACAAACTGGAAATCTTACACATTTAATTTGTTTTGAAAAATAATTGTGGTCTTGGATTCATAAATCCCTCCATTCTTGTTTGTTTTAAGGTTACAGTGAGCTATACCTACTATTTTTAATTGTATTTGGGACAGACTGAGATTCTTAGTTTTGTAGAATGTTGCCTGTAATTTGTGTTTGCTTCTTAGGAAGTAGGTAATGTTTTAGTGTACAGATATGTAATTGGCAGTATTATTGAGTTTGCTCTTTTTTTTAAATTCTTTTAGCTAGATCAAAAGCAGTAGAGAGAGTCCTGCTGAATTCTGTGGGAAGTGACTCATCTCCCCGATCCAGATAGGGACTCAACGTATTTTTGCAATCATTTCAGTAAACAAAAATTGATTGTAGCTCTATGAGTTAATCTCACACACATTTAAAATATGAATGTAGCTCTCTAAGATGAGTGTGAGGAGCTGCCTGTTCCCTCTTCCTGTGGAAGAGAAGAGCCCAATGAGCTCAGTTGGAGCTGACACCTCTCAAACACGAGCAGGGTGCTGGCTGTGCGTGAGTTCTGGTGGGGAGGGGGTAGATCCAGCCTACTTGTGAAAGATTTGGGGGATGTCTGTGCACAATTTGAAAGGCTAAATAAAAAATGACTGTCTTATTTCTATGATTGTAACAGGACTTGCAGAGCACTAATCTGGTAGAGGTGTGCATGGCATTAACTGTTGTCAGCCAGATCTTTCCACGGGAGATGATTCCAGCTGTTCTGCCCCTAATAGAAGACAAGCTTCAACATTCTAAGTATGTGTTCATTACAGAATTTCAAATGGCCTTGTACAGCTGAATAACTTAATTTTGTAGGTAGTTTTAGTAAACTGGTGTTTCTTCTCTCAGTTGGTCTTTTCTAGTCATCACCTTTAGAAATTAATCCTCCACTTGTTTTTTCTCTTGGATTCTTGTCTCATTTATTTGCAGCTTGACTGAGTATTGAATAGGTAGCAATTTTTTTCATACTCAATTTTGATAGGTAAATGTAATTGGATTTATTTGCTGGAGTCCTTTTAGCAAATGTACATAAAGAAGTGTTTGTAGATTTGGAGGAGAAATGGATCAGGATCCTTGAACTTCACTGATACTTTTTTCATAAAGCTCTTTATAGAAACTGATAAAGGTGTATCTGTGGATCCCTTGATTTGTTTGAATTGTAGTTTACAATATCCCACAAACAGAGGAAAATTCTATAATTGTTGTTGATTAGAAAGGGAATTACAGAATGAATTAATCACTGAATGAATTCAGTAACTTCTAGACATGCATTTTTTGGAGCTGCATGTATGACCACAGCAAATTAATCATGGCCTATTTGATTGTTTATTTGGTGGACATTATTTTAGAGCATCAGTCTGACATCAAGCCCTACTAGGCTTCAAAGTTTGCTTTGTCCCTTCCTCACTCAGATGGTATTTGCAAAGTCATTTGTTACCAGTATGTAAAATACGGATTCTCAGCTCTACAAATCATGATGCTCTGGGGTCTGGCAAGTTTTTTTGTGAAGTCAAGTCCTTAAAGTACACAAGCAGCTTCATTTTGTTAAGTGTAAATCTCATTTCAGGGAAATTATCCGAAGAAAAGCTGTTCAAGCTTTGTATAAATTCTATCTCATTGCTCCTAACCAAGTTCAGCACATCCATGATAAGTTCCGGAAAGCCTTATGTGACAGGGATGCTGGAGTCATGGCTGCTTCTCTGCATATTTATCTTCAAATGATCAAGGTAGGCAAAGAATTAGAAGCACAACTGAATTTAGGAGATATTTTTATGCATTTTATGCATTTTTTATTTTAAATACACAGCGTGCTCTACAAAGGCTTTGCAGAAGAAACTCGCTTGTAGTAGTTAGAAAAGTTAATTGATGTGGTCACGTGTTATGGTTGTTTCTAGCTGTGCATTTACTGGACAGATCCACTTCTTGTAGGATCTGAATGCTCAGCATTGCTGGGTCCTTTAGCTAGAGGATCTAAGTTCTGCAATGGGTTAAAGGGAAATTTCCTTGTAAATATGTTACACCTGCTCCCTCTGCAAATGTGTGAGAAAAGAGCATAGGTTTAAGGTGAAGAACTTATGGGTGCTGAGAGTTGAGAGTAGAAGCCTGATTTAAAGAAATGAAGCCATCAGTGTAGGTACTTTGGTTTACTCAAGTTGTGGATTATTTCTACTTTTGAGTTGCTGTATTGAAATATTTGAATTGTATTTATTTTTCATTGTGCAGGAGAACTCATCTGGATACAAGGACTTGACTGGGAGTTTTGTAACCATCCTGAAGCAGGTGGTGGGAGGAAAGCTCTCTGCTGACTTCAACTATCACAGCGTGCCAGCACCATGGTTACAAATTCAGCTTTTAAGAATACTGGGGCTGTTGGGAAAAGATGATCCACGGTAACTGGATTTTTCTCTGTAATGAATAATTTGAAGGTACAAAGAGTACAGTCACAGCCTGCACCTCACAGACTGTAAGAGGCTTTCAGTGTTGACATTCTTGCAGTTTGTTTTTAACCAAGAGAGTGGCCAGATTAGTTTCTGCAAATGTAGTTTCTTAGCTTCTGGATTGTCTAAACAATAGATTGTTGTGGAATATGCCTCAAAGGTAATTTTACTGGGACTTCTATTACAATGTGACCAAATAGCTTTACTCTAGATTTTCAGTTATCTTAAAAAGTGCTGCCATTTTGTGAGGACCTAGTTGTCTGTGCTCCTTTTCCTATTGACGTTTTTATTTATGCAAGGTGTGAGGGAAGTGTTTTTGTTCTTATAATATGGTAAATGTTTCTTTTGAAAGCTGCAAGCATCTTGTTAAATGCCATTTAGGATTGTGTTATAGAGCTCTGCTGTGTTAAAGCAAATTTGTGGATATGAATAATGTGTTACCAGTTGCAATAATAATGTTTGAACTGTTCAGCAAAATAAGCAGTACTATTAGTGCTGCAATTAATTGTAAATATTTTCTTAAACAGGACAAGTGAATTGATGTATGATGTTCTGGATGAATCTTTAAGAAGAGCAGAGATTAATCATAATATTACATATGGTGGGTAAGGTTATTTTATGTAATTAT
The DNA here is from genome assembly GCA_013397795.1 of Orthonyx spaldingii. Lineage (NCBI taxonomy): Eukaryota > Metazoa > Chordata > Aves > Passeriformes > Orthonychidae > Orthonyx > Orthonyx spaldingii. The sequence continues at coordinate 366,510 of VZTJ01003413.1, read as the reverse complement.
CAGTATTTGAAAAGGTAGAAAATGAGTAGTTGATTGTGCTAAAATGCTTACACAGTACTTTTGAAAAATCTAATTTTAGTCTTAACACTAAGTGTATTCTTAAGTGTCCAGCTAGTAAATAGTAGCACAAGTGATACATTGCTGTACAGCACAAAATTTGTATCATTCAAGTAACACACATCTATGTACAGGGAATTCAGTTTGGCTCAAAAGCCTTTATCCTGTGTTTGCATTGACCTTGCCCTTAAATATAGAAAGTCAGCTGCTTCTTATTGGACATTGCTTAATTTGAAATAAGCAATAAAAGAAAATCCTACAGATGCATCTCTGTGTGTTAGAAATGCCTTACTCTTCACTGCCATGAGAAATGCAGTGGTGTTAACTTGGGAGACTAACTTGGTCTGAATCTTTGCCCAAATTGTTGCCATAAAAGAGTAATTACTTTTTGTGTGTTGTTCAGTTTACTTCTAGAATTTTCTCAAACAGCTATACAAAGCTGTTGCGTTTTTGTTTGTTTTGTTTTGATTTTTTCTTTTTAACAAGGGTATTCTTGGGATGATTTTGGCTGTTGGTAGCTATGAAATCGTATGAATTACCAAAAATTAATTTGACTCAAATCTTTTATAGTTGCTTATTGGCTTTCTGAAGACTGTCCAAGTCCAGTGCCTTGGAGGCTGTAGGAGACTTCAAGGTTGGAAGAACTTTAAGGACAGAAAGTTGTTTGCCAATGACAAGGGCTAATTAAAACATGTATATACTAAAGGAGATAGACTTTCAGCCTGCTTTTCCTTATGCCAGGTGGTACTCTCTGGTCAGATTCAGTGGGAGTAGGAGAGCACTGCAGTTCCTTGAGGCAATCACTGAGCTTGTTTGTTTGTTAAAATTTTTTTAATTATAGAAATATTCCATACACATTAATTATGTGTCTTCTCCTCCCACAGCCATCTTGTTTGAATGTGTCCAAACAATTTACACCATTTATCCCAAATCTGAATTACTTGAAAAGGCTGCCAAGTGCATTGGAAAATTTGTTTTGTCACCCAAAATTAATTTGAAATACGTAGGTAAGAATGCCTGATTTCATTACACTGTCTTTAATTTGGCCATAGTGGTAGCATTGCCTTAGATCACTTGCAATCACTTCCATTCCAGGTTTAAAGGCTCTGACCTATGTTATCCAGCAGGATCCAAATCTGGCACTTCAGCACCAGATGACAATAATTGAATGTCTGGACCATCCAGATCCCATTATTAAAAGGGAGGTCAGTGAATTTCTGAATGTCAAAAATTAAGTTAATTGTTAAGATGGGTGATAGGTTTTGTAAAATGAGTAGTGTAAAAATGTTAAGTTTCCATAATTGTGAGAGAGCAGTTACAAAACAGTATTTATGTGACAAGCTGTGTAGATGAGCAGTGTATTTCATTTAAGAATAGTTGCTTAATTTGGCAATGTACTAAAGCTGCTCTTTGCCTGCTTCCTTTCTTGAGTCATCAGAACCAATTAATTTTTTTTGCTTTCTCTTTCAGACTTTAGAGCTTCTCTATAGGATTACAAATGGACAGAATGTAATTGTCATAGTTCAGAAGATGCTTGACTATTTAAAAGAAAGCAAAGAAGAATATGCTATCATCAACTTAGTTGGCAAAATAGCAGAACTAGCTGAGAAATATCCTTTTATTTTTCTGAACTAGCAGAGAAATATCCTTTTATTTTTCTGGAACTGTGAAGTCAGAGCTCAGGCATATGTAGCATTGATACCTATCAAAAGCATCTTTCATGATCCTGTGAAGTAGGAAGTGTTAGAGCTGTGCTTTCCATCCTTTCAAATGTAAAGGAAGTATGCAAAATAAAACACATACAAAAATGACTACAGTGTTTCTTGTATTTCACTGAGAGAAACTAATTGCACTCAGATTTGGCTTTGGAGTTTAGCATTAAAACATTGTGTTTTTAAATTCAAACTTTGAAGCCTTATCCCACTGCATGGAGAGAGATGTCTCAGTGCTACATGAAGTGCTGTTCTGTAATTGTGGGACTGATCTCCCCTGATAGAACTCTTCATTGGTGTATGGATTTTAAGAACAGCACACTTCGATAGAAATAAAGAAATGATTTTTTAAAATGCCAAAAAAGATGGAAATTATGGTTAGTGATTTGGCTTACGATGGACATTACTGTTAGACCTGCCATTGCCTGATTTTCTGTGTGTGTTTTTGTCTGATAACTTGAATTGGAAGCTCTTTATAACAGAGAGCTGCCTTATCATCCTACTTGTACACTGCTTGGCATGGAATAGTGTACCCAAAAAAGCTGTTGTCCTGCAGTATGCAAAAATAAGGCAATAACATGGAAGTTTCTGTACTGTTGAAAATTTCCATTCAGTAACTGTTTGTTTTCAGTAGTTGCTTGAGAGGAGGCAGAAGCCAACTTTCAAAGTTGGCAAAGGCTGATCAAATGCTAAATACATTAAAAAAAGCAATGATGATTTCTGTGGAGGGCTTCAGAATGTTTTTGTAAAATTGGTAAATCAACAGCAAAGCACTGCTGAAAAGAACAGTTTTTTAATCATTGATCAAGTGATGCTGTGTAAACAAAAGCTTATCTGGAAGCCTAGCACAGGACAAGTGTGAGCTTAAAGTAGAACAAACATGAAAGTATCTGTTCCTAGTGTGTGAGGTCTGCATAAACTCAGCTTTTTCAACAGAGCAGTAACTAAGACTTTTCTAACTGACCACCAGTTTTCATGGCATTGACAGGAAACACTTTCTAAAAGATACAGGAGTATTTCCTCTTTAGTGAGATGGAGCTGATGTTTGCCCATCAGATCCTCAACGTACTGGGGAGATCACGATGGGCGCTCCTTAGGAAACACATTAAATGAGAAAGAGAGAGTTCTGCCTTAGCATTTCATTCCTTAACACCTGGACACGTATGCCCCTAACAATGAGTGGTTCATCCAGACAATGAATGCTGTGTTCTCAGTTGGAGGTGATGTTGTGCATTCTGATATCCCAAACAACTTTCTGAGGCTGTTGGCTGAAGGTATCTCCCTGCATGCCCTGAAGAATTAGACATGTTCCTTAATCTGGGTTTGGTTTTTTTTCCTGAAATGTTCTTTTAAATATTGGGTAGGACATGTTATTTGTGTTTCAGAGAAACTGTGTTGTTTTCTGTCTAGGATTTGATGATGGAAAAGAAGATCATCAGCTACGGATGTATGCAGTACAGTCTTATTTAGCATTACTTGGAGAGGAAGAAAAATTGTATCCACAGAAATTCCTTCAAGTTATGAGTTGGGTAAGGTAGACACATGGTCAGAATCCCATACAGATTTGAGGAAGCTGTCAAAGGTGATAATGTTTTTACTAAATATTTATTAAACTTTTGTTTTTAGTAATTTTTGCTTGAAGACAAGTTAACATGCTGAAATCTATTTTAGTGATCTCTTTGGTGACTGAGGGCTATTAACCTGTGGTTTGTGGAAAAGCTGACTTGCTCCCTTTATGGCAGATGGTTGGTGGAGTGGCTTAGGAGCCACCTCAGTCTGACTGCACACTGAGAGCCTTTCTTCATCCAAATTAACCAGATATGGCCAAGTGCTATGCTGGTGTTATCTGATACCTGGGAAGCTTCAGCTTCCACCCAAGGGAGAGGCTTCAGTTTGAGGAAATGGTGTTTTGGCAGGTCCTAGTTATGTTTAGGTTTCTTTTCCAGACAGTTACTTGATTTTTAAAAAGATAAAAGTTGGAGTCTGTTGAGGTAAATGCAAAGATCTTTTCAACCCTTTGGCATTTAAAACACAAAATGTTAAAGAAATCGTTTAGAACATGTTTACATAATAGTTACTTGAATGTCATGTGGATTTTATTGTGTTGCTACTTAATACTATATTTTAATTTCAAAACTGAAAGCACTGCTGTGTGTGACTAAATGCATGTTTTGTCTGTTCCTTGTGAATAGGTGTTGGGAGAATATTTCAGTCTTGCTGCAGATGTTGATCCAGAAGTTATTTTGACAAAGCTGCACAGCCTGCTGAAGAAGACTTTTGTTACTTCTGAAACTAAAGCATGGATAATGGCTGCAGTCACCAAGATAGCATCACACACCTCCTGTTCAAAAACAGTGGATGAACTAATCCAAGAATTCAGCAGTTCCCTGGATACGTGCCTGAGACAATATGCCTTTGAACTGAAACATTTGTGTGAAGACAAAGCACTGATGAAAAACTTGCTTCCGTTTGATGCTAGCTGCAACGACCTGGTGGTAAGATACATGCCATGGGTGTTTTTCATGAACCTCTTTGTAATTTAGGAGGCTGAATATTTTGGTAAAATGGTGTTTTCAAAATGAATGGTGTTTGCAGTTCTCACTGGGTGCAAGTCTGCTTCAAGTGAGTTTTCAGAAACACTTTTTCAGGCATTGTGATGAATCATAATTTTCTGTACTGAAAGATAAAGAACCCTGGTGTTTTGGTTAAGTAAGTTGGAGTAGCTTTTAACAAAATTATCATTTCATACACTGTTCTATTTTTAGTTGTCATTTGGTTTTTTTAAAGACAAGGTAGGCCTGCTTTAGTGGTACAGTACTGCTTTTTAATTCAAAGGGTTTGCCTCCTATTTAAAAACTACTGATTTTGACCATGAAATTTCCATAGTAAATGATGGAAAAGATTCTGTCCATACAGTATCTTTACTGGTAGATATGGGAGTTGTGAGATGAAGATCCTGATTTGCTGATAAGACACAATATTCTCCTGGTAACATCAGGCTCACATAGAGCAAATATTTTCATTGCCTTTTCACTCCTTTTAATTCTGTGTAGGTAGATGCTTCCTTATCTTTTCTGGATGGGTTTGTGGCTGAGGGACTTGGTCGTGGTGCAGCACCATATAAGCCTCATCACCAGAGACAAGAGGAGAAACTTTCTCAGGAAAAAGGTGAGATTTTACTGCATTTATTTAATACTGGTAAATTACCTGATAAGTATTAGCAACATAAATATACAGATAGTTTATATTCTTAAAATAATAGTATCGTAATGCAGCTCTTCTCTGTAGACAAGAGCTAAGTTTGACTTAAACTTTAGTTCCACCTCTGTCTAGCTGATATGTGTAGATTGTTCTGCAGGTGAGAAAATCTTATTGTAATCCTTGCTGGTCTATAGGACTTGAAATTTGTGGAGATTATTAAAGTGAAAGGTTGTGAAGTCCAGCAGTACAGGGATATCTATTTTCAGAAAACAGATTTCATTCTTACTGTTTTTTTAACGTTCCTTGTAATTTTAAGCTTGTCTGTCTTGCAGCTCTGAATTTTGAACCTTATGGATTGTCCTTTGCTTCAAGTGTGTCCTCATCTGGTGTCACTGGCAGACAGTCCCCCACTGGTTTATCCTTTGGTTCTGATACATCTGGGAATAGCGCTGAGACAGGGCACAAAGAGTGAGTTCATTTGTGTTTGGAGTGAAGTACATTTAAGCTTCTGTTTTTGTCACTATCAGGTGTCTTTGTTGCTTCCTTGCATGGAACTAGAAAGAATGCAGTTGAACTTGGAAATCTCTGTCACATAAGAAGGAAATCAGGTGGGGGTATCTTTGTAATAACTAGGAAAACAGCTGATGTGGTCAGACTCTTTTTGCACTTTCTTCACAGACTACAGCTCAGGTGATAGTTAATGCAGTCAAACTGGGACAGGATTGCCTGGTGATTACATTGTTAACTGTTTTTTCTGCCTTCTTTATTTTTCTTACAGGGTACACTTACTTTTAATGCCATTAAAATAAAGTGCCTTTTAGGGTACTTTTTTAGATAAAAGTGAGGCTAAGGTTTGCAGTGTAAGATGCTCCTTTTATTTTTAGTGCACTACACATGAATTCCTTATCCATAGTTTCATACAAATTAATAACTTCATTTATAGTCTGCTAAATTGATATGCAGGAAACCTTTCCAGAATCCTTATATTTTACTGCACACTCTTGTCTATCAAAGTGCCAAAGCAGTGAATGGTGTTTGAGTATTGGCATGTTTTTATGAACCTGATGTTCATATGGCTGATTCTGCTTTTTGTTTGCCTTTTTAGGACAAACACTCTGAAGCTTGAGGGAGTACGCAAGCTGTGGGGCAAAGAAGGCTACCTTCCAAAGAAAGACAGCAAAGCAGGGAAAGGAAACGAGCCACAAACTGTGCCTTGTGGCAGTTTATTAGCAGGGCAGGTGGGGGAACCCCCTGTGCTGCAGCCTGATCAAGGTGCCAGCCTCTCTGAGGAGGACAAAGAGAAGCAGCAGTTAGCATCAACTCTGTTCGTTGGGCTGGGATCAAGTGCTGGTGTCAGCCTGGTAAGTGATTCTTTTGAGACTTAACAGGTTAAAGTTTACATATAGTCTTATTTAAAATTATAGATACTTGTATGCAAATGGAGATCAAATTAGTGATATGACAAACTCCCCAAGTCACTGAAAAACTATTGAGAATTGCTTTTGCAATGTGATACTTTAGTAAAACCTGAAATAGCTTGATGAAGCAACCTCTGGAGCAGACCTGATTTGGTAACTAGAACTTTCCTCTGTTTACATGTTGTGCTCCAAGTTTTAGTGTCAGTTTTCCTGAACAACTGTTCCTTGACCCAGCTTTGCAGAGCTGTCACCATTCATTTGGGTGTAAGGCTGGAATTTGACACCCTATGTCAAGACTATTTTTAATATATGTGGAACATAAAAGAATTCAGTATTGGGTAACATTTTTAAGACTGGCATCATTTTAACCAGCCCAGATCTTGGCACTTAGCACTGGTTAACCAGAAATTGGACCTGTGCTTAGTTTTTAGTAAGAACTTTTAGTTAGTTAAGAGAACCTAGAGTCATTCTTGCATTATAAGCTAATTCAGTACTCTGTAGGAGATACGGCAAAAGCCTGGATCCATTAAAATATTTGGAATCTCTTTGTTTTTATCATCTGTTTTGATTCCTTAGTCCTTCCTCACTGTTTCATGGTATTAACAGTAACACAACTGGTTGCTAGAAACTTCTTCTCCCATTTTCTTTTTCCTGTTCAGATGGGGAAAGCAGACACAGCTACTCAGAAGTTCAAAAGGAAATCAAAAATAAATGAAACTCAACAGAGTGAGGAGGCATTGGACTTCCAGAATAGTGCTTCTTCAGATTTTGGTCCCTTACTTGATACAGTACCTACTAACGTGGAAGACTCTGAGGGAAGTACACACACAAGGTTAAGGAAAGCCTCCCCATGTTCTTCAGATATTGTAGAAGATAATTTAGCGTTTGAAGCACCTCAGTCTCTCAGAAAATCTGTGCTGGATGACAGACTTTCAGCTAGCAGCCTGTCACAGTCATCTCTGTTTGCTGATAGTAATATTGAAATTTTTCAGCCTTCTCCAAGTGCTCCTTGTGAAAGTGCCTGTGAAACACCATTGGTCCCTTCCTTACCAGGAGAACTTGAAGAGCTTCCTCACTCTGAGGTAGTGGGACTTTGTCAGAGTGATACCTTAGCTCTGCATTTATGCAAGGTGTGGACAGATGACTCTCTGTTGCTCACTGTTTTTGTTTCAAATAAAACCACTTCTGCACTTAGCGCTGTAAACTTAGTGTTTGAAGAAACAGAACACTTTCAGGTAAGAAACTTTGTTTCCGTTGTATTTTAAATTCGCTGGAACTTCCTGCTCTTTGCTTGCATTTAACTGTGCAGTGTTTGTTTTAATGTAACAGCCATGCCTTTTTCCAAAGTATTTCCTTAAAACCTGTGGTACAGCTGTTCCACACATTTTTAAAAGGTGGTGAAAGAATTCTCACTATAAACTTAGTCTCACTGACTATAAAAGTGAGAGGCTCACTTTTTCAGTTCACCTTGATTTTGTTTGCCTCTGTATAACAAATGTGTGTGATTTTTCCATTCTGAATGCCAAGACTAAAGCAAATGCAAACCTAACTGGTCCTGCTTAGAGCGGTATGACTTGAATTGCTAAAGAAATCACTGTGTGGCTTTTTTTGTCTGTGTGTGACTATTGTGCTTGTGCATTCATTTGTATTTACCTGATAGGCAAACATGATGCTTTCCTGATACCAAATTTGTTTAAGGTTCCTTCAATTTTTTTCCAAAGACATCAGTCATGGATCATTCTCATGCATTTAGTTGATGGTGCAGAGGAGCTGATCAGTTTATTTTTTTACATTGGCTACATTTACATTACATTACATTTACATGGGCTACATTTAAGTATGACTGGTAAAAGCATGTTATAGGCATAATTAAAACATCATTTAAATATTTGGAAAGATATTTAGGAATTGCCAATTGGCATGACTATCCACAGATTTTGCTAAAAGAAGCATGGAGTTATTAAACAGCAAGTGATAACTGGATGAAAAGAATCAAGCAGATTGTTTCTTTTAGAATTGACTTAATCAAGGAACCTCTGATTGGTTATGGAGTCTCTTTCCATTTCTGACTTGAATCAAACTTGTCTTGGCATTGATAGAAAGTGGGCATTTCATGTCTAGATTTTTCTTGTAATTCACTTAAATTCCCACCCAGACCACCACCACGGATAGAATCTCTGTTACCAGTTTGTCTGGAGAGGCCAGGGACTGCTGAGTAATCTAGAAATCCTCCTTTTGATGAGGGATGCTTTCTCAACTTCTTGCTTTTAGCATATAGCTTGAGGTATGTCGCAATGCTGCTTGCTTGTATATTATTTTGGGACTGAGCTACAGAATTCCAGTTCTTGGTGCAGTTATTTGGAGTTGGGAGAAGCCACTTGTCAGAAAGAGATCAATTTCACAGGTGTTGTGCATCTCATAGAATGTAGGTGTTAATGATTGATTTACCCTTCATGAGAGCTGAGAAATGGTAGCTCTGTTCACTTGTCAAATACTCCAAGAAAAATCAACGGAAATGAAAGGCACTTACAGAGTTTTATGGCTGTATGTGAATCACTTGCACAACTTGACAGCAAGACTTACATTCTTTATTCCTCCTATAACGTGTTATAGATTTTGGAGAGTGCCACTTCCCAGTTTCCTGTAATTGAAGCTCAAAGTGTGGAACATTGCCAGAAATGCGTGAGGATGAACAAAGTCTGTACACAGGGAATTCTTTCTGGCTCTGTTAATTACCAGTCAGAGATGGAAACGCGCCTTGAATTTTCAGTAACTTTATCATTGATGGACTTCATCAGGTAAGTAAAATAAGCTGCAGTTTTTAAAAACACTTGTATTCAACTCAGTATTAGACAAGGGTAGGATGATTTGGGTATTGACTATGAAAATATAAGGCTTCACCTTGAGCAGCTAATTTAAATCTGAGATGGCTGTTAAAGATAATAAAGGGTTGTTTTACACTTGCAAAAATGGAGCAAAGTTCCAGCAAGAAGTACAAATGCAGGGAGAATATTGACAGTAGGTGTTTTTGAGGAGGCTAAGGGAACAGAGAACAGAAGGACATGCTGCTTTAAAATATGGCATCACGTAAACATGTCAAGAAGAAACAAGGGTTTGAGTGCAGAGACCAGAACGTTGTATGAAAGTGTTGACAACTTTTGCAGAGGAAGAGGAAAGCTCATTCTTTTCATTTTTGAACACTGCATTTATTTTAGGAGTAAGAAAAAACAAGTGTCCTTTGTCCAGCAGATTTTTCTTTTGATGTGAAATTCTTATTTATTTTTTTTTTAATTTAGAAATCTAAAGCAAGGAATAGAAACGTGTTTTAAATGCTGAGGTGGAAAGAGGAGGGGTTTGTTTAGACTAATATGTATTTACTTCTTGTGTGCTCTATTGTCCAGTTGCTTCCAGATACAGGGTTTTGAGACCAAATATATTCTGACTTATATATATATATGTTATTTGGGTAAGACATGTTGTGAACTTCCTTTTAGGCCAATGGAAATGACTACAGAAGACTTTGGGAAGCTGTGGTTGTCCCTTTCCAATGATGTGAAACAGAATATAAAAATGTCGTCTTGCCAAGATTCCCTTTCAGCAGCCCTGGATACACTGCAACAGAAGCTGAAACTCCACAGAGTTGACATTATAGGTAAGTGAAAGTATGCTGTAAGGTTACTCACAGGATAATTTGTCCCAGTAAAACAAGTGCATGGAAGTGAGTATCTTACAGGTTAAGGCAGGGGGTGTTTGGGAGCATTGTAAACACAGGAGTGGTGTCCCATGGACTTTGATTGCCTCACTCAGGGGTCTGGGGCAAGGTGACGTAAAGGCACAAGTGTTCAGCAAACAGTGGGTTTTACAAGGGAGAAAACTTGCACTGGGAAGAGTTTTGGATAGGACAAAAAGGGAATGAAGCTGTGTGACAAATACGAAGCTGGGATTTTTGCATGATCTGTGGTGATGTGTTGTACGGGTTTGAGGTAAGAGTAGGAGAGAACAGGAGACATGGAATGTGAAAGATGCATTTTGTATCAAGTCTACTACAGCAGTTGTTACTTGTTAATTGTTACCTCATTTTTTTGTGTGGTCTCTCAGGCAATGAGGGAATACTGGCCTGCCAGCTCCTCCCATCTGTGCCCTGTCTGCTGCACTGCCGTACCCACTCAGGGATGCTGGCCCTGTGGTTCAGGTCCCCTTGTGCTGCTCTTCCTGATGGTTTGCTCTATCAGTGTCAGAAGGTGATGGAGGAATCCTGATAACAATAGTGCCTGCCTTAATCTGTTTGGTATGTGAAAGCAAATCAAAGATTTATACAGTTGCACAGATAATTACCAAAGCTAAACTAAGATACTGCTTCTTGAAGTATTAAAAGTTTTCTTCCAGCTGGCAATGTCCAAGTGGACTTGTGGGGGAAGAATGACCTAAATGACCCCTGCAAAAACATGCTCAGGGCTGTACAGTACATTAAAGTATTGTTACCTGTGTAAGTGAAATGTATATTAATTTTGTTGTAAATGACTGAAAGTATTTATTTTTATTACACAGCTTTTATAGATGCCAACACTTATTCCTCATGGCAACTACTTAAATATGATTTTGAAGACAACATATTTCCATTATGAGGTCAGACTTGATCAGTTATCTAATTTTATTTTGATAATTTTTCTAAAGCTATTTTTTAAGCACTGCTGGCAACAAGACCCATATTGGTGGTTCTATAAAATAACTTATGTAGCAACAATTGCATGGTTTTAAAAGAGATAAAAGATTCTAGGGAGCAAAACACTTCCCATGAACTTTGATACTTACCATGGAAGAGATAACATCTGAACAGATTTTTGATAGGAGTCAGGTATGTGAAATTGTATGGAAGCACCTCCTGGGGGATTATCTAAGGCCCTTCAGGTTAGTTCCTGTCTGCAGTTCTTCCTGCCCCACGTTTCAGTCTCATTCCCTTTCCATAGGGGTGTGTGACAGTCACTGATATTTGTGCATGTCAAAAATGAACTTCCATGTGGATCAAGTCTGAGATGACTGAGCTGGGGGCCCACTTGGCTGTGGACGTGTGGACTCCTTGATTGCTGGGTAGTGAACACGTTCATTGCTTTCCAGTCCATCCTATAAATTTAATCTGGCCAAAATCCCTGTGCATGAAAATTCACAAGGGGAAAACTTCCATTTATTTTTACTTCTACTTATTTATAGCCTCAGTATGACTCATCAAATGTCTGACTTGCAGAGATGTGGCTGTGTTGTGTGTGCATGGCTGGGAACTGCAGCAAGGCATGAGAGATTAAATCAGAGCAGCAAACGTGGAAAATGTGTCTGAGCAGATTGTCTCCTCTTCCTGAAGTAACCTCACAATCTTGAAAATCCAGCAATCTATTTATTTAGATGCTAAATGAAAAATAGTACTGGTTAATCTTATTTATAGCTGCTCATGTTTTCTATTTAAGTGTCCAGGATTGTGCACACAGTTCAGACATGGTGTAAGGATTCTGTAGTGGAGTTCTCTCCATCGTGTGTTTAATAGTAACAAGGAAACTCTTGCATTTCAGCATTACTGATTCTCACCTGATAAGCACTGGCTGTAAAGGAAAATAAGGTATTCTTTTACTTTGCTGATGTTTTGGTAAATGTTCATGAAATTGTTGTAAGAATGTTAATGTGCTGATAGCTATTCTTTTTTTAAGTGAAGCTGCTTGTGTTGTCACAAGTATAATCATCCAAGCAAAGTTCCTTTTTTTGTTGTTTCAGTACCCTCTTACTGAGGAATTTAAAGTGCACTAAACCTGTAAATATATTTAATGTTCTGCATACTTTAATGTTTACTTGGCACTTCAAGACAGTTTATATAAATGAAAACTGATTTATAGTGGAATAATTTCCAGCAGATGATTTCCCTGCTGGTAAAGGAAACGTGTGTTATGCAGTTGGACTTCTGTAATCATAGGAACTGTAATACAAATATCTGTTTGTGGCCTATGCATTTAAACATTTCAGCAAGGAGATGTTCAATGTACTGGTGTTAAAAGAACAGCAAAGACATGAATGCCTTCTGTTGTTAATGTAATGTTCTCTGTAACCTTTTTCACTGTATGAATAGTGTATGTTAAGATGTCAGTATTCTGATTCTAATTGCTTTATGGTAACATCACTTAAAGGAGTTTGCAGGGAATTGTACCTGTGTCAGTCTTTATTTTTGGATTGCCCAACAAATACTGTTCTCAATCTATCACCGTATTTGCATTTCTTGCAGTTTAATAAAATTCAGTTTTATTAAAAAAATCAGTTTGCTACTTGTTAAATGTTTCTGCATATTAAGAATGAGTTTTTATTTTAATTGTTTCTCTTTTCATCTGAACAGTGATGAAGAGTGTAACATCACAGAAGTCTTGAATTCATTAATAATTTAAATGTCCTGTGTCTCAGTTGGAGATATCAAACCAATGAAGGCCTGTACTTCTTAAATAGCATTCTGTGTGCCAGCTCACATCCAATCATTTTTTTGGAATACTGCCAGAGTGGTTTTGGTTTTAGGCATCTCAGGAGACTTCCTTGTCTCTTGTTATTCACAGCTGACAGGAATAGCATATTCTCAAGTTCAGTGCAAACATAAGAAGCCATTGCTGTAGAGCTGGGAGCTTGGGCAGTGTGATGTGGCTGAACTGGAGGTGGTTGCAGCCCTGAGCTGAGCCATGGGGCTGCTGGGTGCAACAAAGGGGCTGCTGTCTAACAGGATCCTGGCTGAGGTGGGGAGCTCAGGCCCTGGAGAACTTCAGCTTTTCAGTGCTGGGAATCGCTCTGAGCTTGATCCATCATCCGTATTGCAGCTCTGGATCCATATTTCAGCTGTTTTGTCAGCTTCTACCTCCTTAGCCCAAGTGTTTTTGGGTATTTTTACTGAAACAAACACTTTGGTAGGAAAATTGGAAGAAGTGCAACATGGCAGTATGATGCAGGATGTTTTCCTGAATACAGACTAAACGTTGGATTATATTATTTTCTGCTAAGTATTCCCAAACCCTCCTGATCCTGTAAGGACCCAAGAGGGTAAATTTATATAATGGATGCCACTATCTTGAGATTTTCCTGTACTTGCAAGTAGCTCATAAATGACACTGATACCAGAATAAATACCAGAAAAGTATTTCTCTCCTATAGAGACCCCCCAGTAGCTTTTCAGCATAAAAAGCTGTATTATCTTTTCTGTGTGGGTAAGACTGCGTGGTCTTTTTCTGGCATTGATTTATGTAAGAACGAAAATAGACCTGCTGAAGTCATCCAGTTCAAACTTGCTTTTTACATTTCTGTTGCTGTGGTGAAAGTTAATTGTGCTTTACTGCTTGGTTCTCTTTCAGGGCCAGCTATTTATGTGCCTGCCTGTGAGAACGTTTCTCTAGCACAAATCAGATCACATGTTCAGTATGATGTGCAGCTCTGGGGTACAGGCATCATTTCATTAAGATGTCAGAAGGGGTCACTCCCATGAGAGTTTCTTGAACATTAGCATTTTTGTCTTTATTACATAAAATGGGCAGTGATGAAGCAAAGAATATTGTGTCCTACCACGATATGATTCATAAAATTAACCTGACAGCAGTGTTTTACCAGCAGGAAGGCTCAAAGCACCACTTAGGAAGATTGCTTTAAACTTTAATTTTAAAGTAGTAGTCAGCTTTCTCTTTGTGCCAGTATTTAATTGCTTTCAGTATAATTGCCATGTGAGTTGTTTGCAAATCCTGAGCTCTTTCAGCCAAAACAGTTTGCCTTTTCTGGGAATAAGGACAGGAGAATATATGCTTGCTGTTAAAATGTTCTGGTAAGTTCCAGCATCTCCACGTTTAGGACAGGGCTGTGAAATCTGTGTCTTCCATCTACCCTAAATCACATTGAGCTAAACTGGGCTGAATGTATCACGGAAAACTTGCAAGAAGGTCCTTGGAACAGTGAGATTTTGGCTTGTGGTATTTGCTCTTTTGCTGCTGACGTGATACAATAGAGGTGGTAGGATAAATAAATCAAAAGGAAACAAAAAGGGCAGTAAGCACACATTTTTAATCCACAAATGTGATAATACATAATATATTTAAGGTGACCTGAACATTGCCCATAGTTTAGCAATGTTGTTACATACCAAGCTACAAGTACAAAAGTAAACAATGAATATACAGGATATGCAAGTATGAGAAATACTTGAAAACATATCTTTCCTTAAGGCTACTCAGATTATTTTTAAATAAAACAACAGATGTTCAGCTGGTGTGTCTAAAATACCAGAATCTCAATATTGATACTTGCAACACACAAAAAGTCACAAATACAGGATATCCCTTTCCTTTAGACAAATTGAATGTTGAATAATCTCTTTTTTCTGGCTGTAAGAGAAGAACTTAAATTTGTTTGCCACAAATACACAAAATCTGACATGTGCACTGGGACAGGAGCGTTGGATACACGAAATACTGTCCAAAAGCATCAGTTGACAAGTACATGCTTGGAAGAAATGCAAGTAATGGTGCATGTAAATATGGCTCTGCAACTGGCTGAACTCGCAACTCCAAATGTTGCTGTTCCATTACTGTGTTGCAAAGGAGTTGTCCACCTTCATTGCTACTAAATCTACTTTTAATGGTTAAAGGAAAGGTGGGGGAAATTTGCACCATTAAAAACTGTTCTGCCAATGTCTTCCATTTTTACTGTGCTTCAGATGAGTTCCCTGGGAACAGGTAAAAATCCATCTAGGACAACCCAAGTGAACACATGACCTGGGTCTGTGTATTCTCAACTGTATAAAGGTGTGACAGTAAAAACTGTTGTTGCAAGAGATAAAATACAGTTATTCTGGGGTGAGGAAAGACAGAAAGATAATAAGATTTTTGAACAGTTTTCTCTTAATACCATAGTATTCAAGAATTTATTTAAATGAGAAACGTGGTTTTTTTCTTATCCTAAAGTAATGAGTGATCAACCCTGTAAGCTTCCCTTAGAGAGGAATGGCTTTCAAATATATTTTCTTGTCTTTGTCAAGTTTCAAGTACATGCATCTCTCTATTGTAGTGTTCATGATATGGAAGGTATTACCCCCAGGTGATGGCACTGTCTGCTCCCTGTGTCAGCTGAAAGGAGAGAGTTCCTGATACTGCAGTGTCAGGAGACAGAGATGAGTCTGGAGGATAAGATGGGGCAAGGAGAGGAGAGATTGCTGACCATGTGTGTTTCTTACTCTGGGTCAGTCTGCACCTACCCAGGTTCTGCAAGTGGCAGCCGGAGCATTTGCTCTGCTCCCGCACTCACTCCCTGTGCCCAACCACGACTGTACAAAACCCACTCTGCCTTTGCAAAATGTTTTCAGTTTGAGGACATCAGTATATTTTGTTCAAAAAAAAAAAAAGGACAAGTCACTCCAGAAACTCACCAGAGTCACTAAGGCTGTTCTCTTTCAACTACTGTGGATATGCTACACTCGGAGGCACTGCAGGAATAGTGGATGGGGTTCCTTTGTATCCCACCTCTGATTGCTGTAGGCACAAATGTCATGGGCACATTGAACCAAGAGTGTTACCTAGGCTGATTATTTCGAGGATCAGGGATGTAAATGTTGGTGTCTCAGTCGTGCTGCTCCTCACAAGGACAATTTCAAAATCTTCACAAAAAGTATTTTGTTCTGTCAGGCAGAACAGTAGGAGCAGTACAACCTTCAGCCTGAACTCACCTGCTGTTACCCAATACACAAACTCTGAGAGCTGGGGAACTGCTGTACTAGTTATCTGGTTTTCTGGTTACCTTGGAGCTTGAACCACTGAGCTGCTTTTTAAATTAAAATGAAACCTTCTCTCTGTTGTCAGTAGGTATAAAACAAAACTGATGAAACTGTTGCTTCATAGAGCAGTTCTTTAGATTTTCTCCCACTTCAGTTTGTATGATTTGTTATTCTCCTATTAGATTGGTAGACCATGGAAAATCAGAGACGTTTTCTCATATTGATTCCTGATCCTTTTGAAAGGAGTGAACTGAATCCATTACAGCCCTACTTTCTGTCAAAGCTTTTTCATTTAGTGTGGCAATAATAAAAATATATGCACCAAGGGCCTTGGGGGTAAATTCCATGCATTGCTCTTGCCTTCATCTGTCTATTTTTACATAGCCATGCATCTGAGTTTACTTTCTTCTCACATGTTCAACCTTGAACACAAAGCCAGCGAGCTCATGGTGAATAGCAATCTGTTTCTGAACAATATATATCAGCAGCCTCGTTCACTCTGCTCCTTAAAAAAGACTGAATTATCTGAACAGAACATTAAAGTCGATAGCTTTCTGATTTAAGTTTTCCACTTCATCATGAGCCTGGTGAGCACTTTCGGGGCCCTGCTGGGGACTGTAGTAAGACTGATGGGAAGGAAGCTTGCTTGCCTACCATGGCTTATGAAGGGTGGCCAGTTCTAGAGAGAAGTTTTTGGTTGGTTTCTTGCCTTTGAGCGCAGTTTCAAAGAACCTTCTCGTCAAGTAGTTTGTTGATGCCGTTGCAGATCTTTTTGAGGTATGGCCGGCAATCCCCGTCCAGGCTGTAGAGGGCAGACAGAAATTCCACATCCGCAAAGTGGTTGAAGACGTGGTTGATGCGCCCGTGGGATCGCGCCGTCAGGTGCCGCCCTACGAGTTCATGCACGAGGTCTTTGCACTCATTGAGCAGTTCTGCGAGCACGTTCCTGTCAAAGGTGTACTCGACCTCGTAGAAGCTGACGATTGTCATGGCAGTTTGGTTCAGCTTCTTCCTGAACTTGTCCACGATCTCCAGCTCTTCCTGGTTGAACTGATTATTTCGGTAGAGGATCCCGATTTTTATTGCCACTTTGATCAGGTCTTTCATGATTTTATGGGCTTCCTTTTTGTTTCTGGTGTGTTCCTTTGTTACTTTGTACAGCTCGTCGAAGATTTCACTGCTTGTGTCATCGATTAGCATGTTAGCCATGGTTTTGGTTGCCATTTTACTCAGGATCTTTTTCTGGGCTTGCAGTGCAAGATTCTTGGAGCTGAAATAATCAGGACCTGGTTTGGGATACAAAAAAAGGGGAAATGTTAATTTTATTTGGTGAATTGTTTTTGTAATCAGTTAAGAAAAGTAGTACCTGCATGCTTAACTGAGACCTTGCATGTGCCACTGCCCAGAACACTCCCAACACACTATTGCCAGGTGTCCCTGGGGTTTCACACATCCACGTTCCTGGTCCTGCTGTCACTGAGGGCTTTTGCTTGCAAATAAAGAACAGAATATTCTGGCAGGGGATATATATGCTGATTCTTTGATAGTCTTTTAATTTTGTAGTTCAATATGAAAGCTTTCTTGGCAGATCTGCTGAGATGTTGTGGCTGAAATAATACATAAAATATTAGAGACAAGAAAAATGAGATAGTGACAAGCAATATATGAACCTTCAGAGTTACACTCTGGTCATTGGGAGGCACTGTTGTTCCACAGGCTAAGCAGATTCACAAGCATGGGTTTATTTTGCCTTTATCTGTAGTATCAGTGCGTTCCCCGTTTGTTACCAATTTGTAAAATTATAGAATATGATTTTTATAAAACGTTGGTGCTTCAGTGCATGCAGTTTCTGCCAGACAAAAATATCTGAGCTATTTGCTCTACATTTATCACACAAATATTTTGGATCTTTTATCTTTTACTCATATCTGCACATTTCACTCAGCAGAGCACCCAAGCACATGGCTACTCCTGCTGGGCTTTATCCCAGGAGTTTCTGTAATTCTTGGTAGGGATTAATTTGACCTTCCTCTGTTCTTCACATTAATGTTGGCTTCTAACTGACCCTCTGTGGACAAAGGAAAGGAAATATGGATATGAAATAATTATCCAGGTTAATACTGGGGCAGCAAAGCCTTTGTTGGATCAAAGGGCACTTTATCATCGTAGCCAGGTGGTGATGAGTGTGTGTGTCTGGGGAGGACAGCCAGTGAGCTCTGAGTGATGGCAGAGTGGCCTCTTTGTTCCGAGACACCTTCCTTGCCTTTCCTCGCATCTCCCCTCAGTCTCTGCCCCTGCAGAGGACGTGCCTGTGTTTCCCTGCCAGCTGGGACCTTGCTCTGCTCACGAGGACACCAGAGCCTGGGCTGCCCCAAGGGGGATGGAGGTAACCACGTCCTTCACCAGCTGCTGGGGAATCAAACCACTAAGAGATTAAAAATGACAATAAAAACCAAATCTTTCAGTGCTTATTTGTTTGTAGAGCATGAGTGAGTCTTAAGCTGGTGGGGTGAACTCTGAGGCCCTTTCCAGCCTTCAGCACATGAGCATTGTGACTCCTCCCTGTGCTCCCTACACCCTCACGCCAGGAAAAAGGGATACTGGATGCCAGTGCTCACTTGGAGTAAGTAACACTCTGAATTCAAAGTCCTCTGTTTAATTCTGATTTTCAAGTTGGCTGGAATATTAAAGTTGTCATCTTTGTGTGCCACAGCTGTACTGCTGAGCAATGTTAAAAGAGTAACATTTAATTTCAACTGAACCACCACCTGGAAAAAATAATTCAATGTGCTTAAAAGAATTGCCTGTCATTTGGAGAGAAAATTGTGGGGCTGAGCTGCTGTCTGGAGGAAATAGAAAAACTGTGATTTAATCTAGAAATGATAAAACCAGGATGAAAGCATTCTTTCACTTAGCAGTACGTGGGTATATAAATAGTACCCGTGATGAGTAATTATGTGCATTTGACACACTGAAATGGTAGATTGTCAGTGTCTGTTTCTGTAGTAAGTGTTTGCTATTAACCAAGTGGATGCAGTTGTTCAGTATCTGGTTTGATCAAAAACTGAAAATAATTGCAGTAGATTTTTAGAATATTAATTTTACTGAAGTTCA
The DNA here is from genome assembly GCA_013397795.1 of Orthonyx spaldingii. NCBI lineage: Eukaryota > Metazoa > Chordata > Aves > Passeriformes > Orthonychidae > Orthonyx > Orthonyx spaldingii. Next base: position 347,242 of record VZTJ01003413.1, on the reverse strand, counting down.
CGACAGTTCAGCCTCGTGTCCCTTTGCCCAGGTGAGAGCCCAGCTCTGCTGCAGGGACAGCTCTGCAGAGCTGCTGCCATTCTGTGGCTCGAAGCAAAGGTGTCATTGGGGTGAGTGAAACATCCCGTCCCTGTCGCACACCCTGGGGGGAGCTGGGACCAGCAGAGCCACCAGCACCTTAAACACAGACACTTCCAGCTGCCCTCCCACCTGTGTGATCTCTGAGACAAAGCTGCATGCTAAATTAGCACATAAAAGTTTCTAATGAACTTTTCAGAAGGGAGGGTTGTCTGGCACAGAAAAAAGGTGTGATATATGTCCATGTATCCAAAGTTCCGTCTCTTATCCACAAAACTGAGCAGTGTGATCTTCAAACATGGATCTCTTTCCCAGGATACCCCTGGGTTTGGTAGCTCAGACTACGATACCACAGCTCCCAGTGAGGGGTGCAGGCTGTGAAAAGGGGCAGCACAGCTGGAAAGCATCAGGCCAAGTTTAACTGAATGTTAAGGCTGGAATGTTTTTCCATGGCAAGTCCCAAGTGTGGGATCTGCTATTTAACAGCATGAGACTGAGCTCCTCCTCATCTTTCTAAAAGCAAAATAAAGAAATGTATTATTGGTTGTTGCTGTGGCTCCCTCCCCCCTTAGTGCTCCTGTCTCTCCATCCTATCCTACCCTGGCATCTGGAGCCCCCCAGCCATGCCAGCCCTCAGAAACCAGGCAGATCCAAATCCTTTGTGCACACTCCTGTCCCCTGACTCCCTCCATGACCTGTGCTGCTCTGTGCACTGCACAATCTGTAGGAGCTGCTAATTAGCGTCACCACGGTGGCTGCCATGTGCTTTATCCCAGTCAGCTGCACCGGGCAGAAGAGGTTCCAGTGGGCACGGGCAGAGCTTGGTGGGACATGGATTGTTGTGCAGTGTGGTGCCTGTTAAATACAGAAGCTGCAGCTGCTGCCACAGTCCCTCCACCGTGTCAGGAAGCTGCTGCCCAGCTCAGGAGGAGCTGAAGGGCAGCGTTCCACCTGCCCCAGCAAGCTGCCTGCCTGGACACTGGGATGGGCACTCTGCAGAGCCTCGGCCACAGCTCCACTGCCCGAGCACCTGCTGCTGGAGTCAGACACTGTGTGTGGGATGGGAAGAAGGCAGACAGCAGCCATCAGCCCACTCGTGCATCCAGACAGCGGGTGGGGGCTGTTCACAAAGGGCTGTGCTCGGCTTTGCTTAAATTCGGGGTGCGCGCAGCTTTGCAGCAGCGTGCGCTGGAGAGTGAGAGAGGCTGGCTGGATTGATTGTTTGGATTCCTGCCTCCAGAACCACATTGTGCTCAGACACCCAGGTGACGCCTTGCCTTTCAAAGATCACAAGTGCTTAGCCACATGATTACATTCAGGCTTTCGTGGGGACAGCATGTTTACCGTGGCAGCCTTTTCTTACTGCAGCACATTGCTCACTACACAAAATACATCTTCACCTCCTACGTACAGCAGTTCTATTTTCTGCTTTCTTTCATACAGCAAAACAAATCAGCAACGACATTATAGATGCTATTAGCTTTCAGGAACATTACACCAAGGCTAAAAATGAAAATCCGCCCTCCAAGCATACTGCTTTGTTGGGCAGTGATTAGCTTCCATTATAGAAAACCTGACATCTTAGTTTTTACTAAAGAAAGGGCCCGTTCTGCTTCAGATCTGCACTCACCCTCTCTCTGTCATCTAGAGAGCTGTGTATGATAAAAGCTGTTTAAAAAGCCCATTGTGAGGGGACTGATCCCACAGCAATCCTCCATCCTTCAGGAAGTGCAACTCTTCAGCGCCGTGTTTGCCCGGCTGTGGTGCCCACGGAGGGGTGGGGAGTGCCCAGCTGTGGGCAGAGCATGGGGAGAGGCTCCCATGGTCAGGGCAGGGCGCCACTCCCCACCAGTGACCACCCAGCTCCTGGCTGAACATGACAAAGATGTCTCACATCCACTAAACTTAATAACATGATTGCTTAATAACAGAGTTGCTTAATAACAGAAGTGCAGAAAAAGTTTGGCAACTCGAGCGAGCGGATGTAAGAGTTTTATATTTTGGGAGTTTTTGAGACTAAACTGCAAGAACATCTGTAATATTCTCCAAATATTTTGATTGCAGATGGCTGTACCAAGTACAAAATGGTCAGAACTAAATGCTCAGCAATACTATTTTTATGTAAATCCCCATTCAGCCACTCTGTACAAAACACACGGCAAATCCAGTCAACCAGAAGATGCTCCCACTATGCTGAGGAGAGAGAATGGTCAACATTTGCTGGAAGCAATTATGAGGATATGGAAACCAGCCTCCTGTGCACGTGAATCCATTTCACTCCCAGTTAACCACTTAGTCAAAGCCACAACACCATTTTGCAGCCAGGGTATTTTCTCCCCTGGCTAATGGCTGAAAGTTGAGTTGAGTTGAAGTCTGGAGGGAGTGTGGCTTCACCGCAAAAATGGAGAGAGGAGTTGATCTGAAGGGTTTGCGTGGAGTTTATCCAGTGCATCTTCAATTGTATCAGCAGGCTGGCTTGGAGAAAGGAATTTCACCTGACCCTGGGAGCTGTTACCCCAGTGCCTGCTCAGCTTGCCCTGGGTAATCAGTTACCTCAGCCATTGGCTTCGCCTGCTCCGAAGTGAGACACACGTGCAGCCTCTGCCTGATTCCCCACTGGACTGAGGGTAACCCCAGTTCCCAGCAGTCGGGGTGGTTGTGTTTTCCAGTCAAGGAGTGAGTGTGGGGAGGGTACTGAGTACGCCTGAGAGCATCCTGGAGAGGCGAGTTGAGCTGTTTTAAATTAAAGGTCTGAGCTAAAATCATGAAGAGGCTGCAGGTCTGAAGTGGGCTCCTGCAGCTGGGCAGGAATGGGAGGTGATGGGAACCAGGAAAGGTTCCCTGCATCTGTGCTCCAGCTGTACTGGAAGTGAGCAAAGGGCTGAATCTTAACTGAACAAGATGGAAATGCATAAGAAAGTAAAGATGATGAAGAGGCTGAATATTTTTAATACTCCTGAATCTTCACTTTTAAAATGCAGCACAGCCTCTGCAGCAAAAGACAGGCTTTAAGGAGTCAGCAGTGCTGCTGGAAACGTGGGCATCCCTCCAGCTGCAAGCAGTTGCTCAGGCTTGTGGGAGATGGACCAAGCCAAGGGCCAGGCATGCTCTCAGTCTGCTACAGCGTGAGATAGCTGGGTTGTGAAAACTGTTGTAGGAATGTGCTGTTTTAATGACTTGTGTGACCCAGTTTGAATGCACCTGTGTATTTTAACTTGGTGATTTACCTGCCCCTGAGCCTGGAGAGTCTGGGAATGGCAATGAGGCAGCTGGACTGTAAAGCTCTTGCAGTGGATATCTGAATGGTTAATCCAGTGTTGCTGCTCGTGTTGCTAATTAATTGTGTTGCAGCTCGTTTCTTTATAACCTAAAGATTTGCCTGTAATAGCTCCTTTTCTTGACATAAATACACAAAATCTAGTTGCTTAATTTGCATTATTCAGGCAAAATGTTAGAGGAAATGAGCTGCCAATGTGTGTGTTTTATTTATCTATCAAGTCTCACGTGTTATAAGATTGATTAGAAACGTGAACTGCAGGATTTAGGATTTCAAAATAGCTCTAAAAGCAGACAGGGAAAAAAAATCCACTAAAACCACTTGTCCTGGAGTGTTTTAGTCCTGAGCAGCCCGGGCACGAGCTCTGAGTGTGTGTGTATTACTCTTGGACAGCTACAGGATCACTGCAGAAGAAACATTCAGTGTTTCCAGCAACTTTAAGCCAAGAAATCCAATAGACCAGATGGAATACATCAGCTTTCAGGGAGGGCCAATTTAAACATGTGTAAGCACCAGGGGCCCAGTGCTCAAACTTTAACACTTCCAAATTGTTACTGTGAGCATAAAAGGGTTGCTCATATCCGCAGTGGAACAGGAGATTACAGACTGATAATTATATGATCCTGGGAGAATGTACCAGTATCCAAACGTCTGAAAGCAAACCCTGGGCATGATGGAAATGGCAGGAACAGCCCTGTACAGAGGAAATATGACTGAATGGAAAAAAAGACCATTTTTCCTTCCAGTGCTGTAGATGAACAGCAACTATGCCATAAAAAAAGTGCTGTCTGGGAACCTGGGGACTGGAGATTCCAATGGATAGTGTTATTTCTGCTGCTGATTTTTATCTGGCATTTACTTTTCTAGTACTGTACTGTTGCTACATACTGGAGTTGCCTTTCAATACCTGGACGAGGTGGTGGAAGACTGGGGGGGGCCCTTCTGTAAAGAGAGGAGGAGCAGTGCAGAGTGAGTGGATAAATTGTTGTCCTCTGGGCAATGCCTCCAGGAGCCTGTCCAGGGGAGAGGAGCTCAGCTGCAGTTTCCATCAGCTCTGATGGAGCTGCCAAGAAAGGGTCTGGCTGAGCTCTCCTGCTGCTGCCCCTGGTAGCTGGCTGGGAACTGAACTGCACTGCTGTGCTCCTCTCCTGTGTCTGAGAGCAGGAGCTGGCGAGTGCTGTGTGGATGACGGCACTGTCCCGGAGCTGAGCCTGGCTCACAGGGTGGAAACCCTCCCAGGCACTCCCTGGAATGTATGGCACAGCTGGCACCATGCTGGGATTTTGTATGGCTGCTATCTGACATTACAAATGAGACATTGCACATGGTCACATCCTGCAAACTCGCATCCAGCTCGTGGGAGAGGAAACCCCTCCCTGCCGAAGGGGCTCAGTGAGGATCATCTCTGTGCATTGTGTCCCACAAACCAAAGGGCTGTACCAGGCAGCAGCTGCTTTGGTCAGGACCCAGCCCATGTCCAGCCTGCCAGGGACCAGCTGGGCACAGGCAAGCAGCAGTCACCTCTCTGAAAGTGGCTGCTAAAGCTTTTAATTTTATTAACCTGATCATGTAAATCAGAACCAAAGCCTAAACCAGGCTGCAGCTCAGGGAATGGTGTCTTTGCAGAGTGACTTTCAAGTGTTCATTTTCAACTTTGCACCTCGCATTTTTTAGCCCAGGGGGAAGCTCTGCCAAGGCAGCAAACACATCTGGTTGGCTCCTGGCAGCTGGCAGCGAGTGTGAGCAATGCGGAGCTTGCACAGCACCCTGAGGTACTCCCAGAGCATGAGCAAGGCTTTGCTCTTATCTGAAACTGCCCAGGAGTTAAAAGTCTGTCTGCCAGGAGTGAGAGCAAAATACTGTGGTGTTTGGGTTTCTCAGCTTTACTCTGCAAGTCAAAGAGGTTTTGATAAACTGACCACTGTATTTTATAAACAGGTTCAAAGTCTTTTGATGTCAGTTTGTTATGTTCATGGCAAAACACATTGAAAAGAGTGAACACCCCTGTTCCAGAAAAAGCTTGTTGAGCTCTGCCTGACACTGCCAGACAAAAAGCTTCCCCACTGACAGCAGAGTTTTGACAAGGGAAGATTGGTTACTACCCCTTGCAATGACCTATTGATCCTGGTCTTGTATTTCGAGACAGGTGTTTATGACTATATTAGTGTGGGGTGGTTTTTTTTGGAGTAGTTTTACTCTAAAAGACTTCTTCTGACCAAAGAGGCATGGTGGCATACCCAAAACACCACAGCCAGATCTTACTTTAGCATGGATAGCTCACAAACCCCAGCAGCTCATGCCTTGGTGGCACTCGGGGACATCTTTAACTGGCCAGGAGTTTTTGGCCTTCAAATTGTCTGTGAGGTTTTTTTCCCCCAATATATGCTCTATAGAAAATCCTGGATAGAAACTATTGAAGAATCTAACTTCAGTCTCTGAAACATTTTGTGTTTAATGTCCTTTGCCTTTTCCACAATTACCACATTTCTTACGCTGTCCTTTCAAGAAGACACTGCATGGAAAAAAGAAGCTATCAGGGGGACTATGTGGCAAAAATACCCAATTAGTCAAACAATTATTATCTCTATAGGAAAATTATGCTTGTTTTAATGTCTGGCCATGTAATTTTCACCACAGGATAGTAACGAGTTCTTTGATATGTGCTAAGGGGTTGTTTATTGCTTAGAAGGGACAGGGGCTCTTGGGGAGCACCAGGCATATAATGAATGATAAACAATTATCTTGTTAAGGAATGAAGGCTCACAGCTTCTTTGAAGGGATTCAACCACCATGTTCTTCCACACTAAAGTAACAAATATCCAGGAAAGAAGGGATTTTCTTGCCAAAGTATTGTTTGTCACAGAGACTTAAAAGCCATGTGAAACCTTTCAAGATCTTGCAGCCATCCTGTTTTATCCAGATGCAATTGTTGCAGCAGCTTCTCTTTGCCAATGACCTGTAGAACTTGCTTGCAGTGGTTCCCAACTGGTAGATTCTGTTCTGAACAAAAACTTGGAAAGCTGTTTGAACATTGTGACACTTGCACAGGTCTTGGGGGCTTTCAGTCCACTTCCATGGATGGCTTGAATCCTTGATCAGGATGTATAAGGTTTTCATGTATTCTTCTATCCTCTCCTTTGGCAGGGTGAGGGAGAGAGGAAGGCTGTGGAGGCATCTGTGCTTTTGTGGGCCTGGTGCTTGGCAGTTACCACAGGCACCGCTCCTGGTTAACGGGAGGGTCAGATTTCCCTGTGCTTCTGCAGCTCCAATGCTTTCTATTCCTTCCAAAGAAGTCTCTTTAGCATGCAGGAGCTGGTTGTTCCCAGTAGGAACAAAATAATATGCTGTTAGTAAAGCAAGGCCCGACAGTATCAGCCCTAAATATTAAACAAGGCCTCCGTGCAATCTGTGTGCTTTAAATAGTTAAAGTGCAGCTATGAAACAGGCTATTGGGTACTGCTCCACCAATTTCTATTTTTTTCCCCCACCCATTTCTCATCCTCTCAGGAAGAAAAAAATTTGAGGGTTTATTTTTGTGCCTTCAAATTGCTTGCTGTTGCACTACACTGCTCTTTCTCCGGAGATAAAACGTCCTTGCCTTTTACATAGAATAATTCTATTTTTGACTCTAATATATTAAGAATGGCATGAAAAATAACCACGTCTATGCCCTAGGGATGTACAAAATTCCATGAGAAAGCAGGCAATTGGGACCCCAAGGGTAGCTAGTCTGAAGATGCTGTGAAACTGAGATGGCATTTCCCTTTAGCTTAACATGAGGCTGAAAGAAAATGGGAAGGGGGGAGTATTTCTGCTAAACCAGGTCAAGGTGAATAAACTGCAGAGAAGCCACACTGGGATGAAGCTGTAGCAGGTGTCCAGCTGCTGCTGACCAAGTGGCTGCCGTGTCCAGAGGGGGAGGATGGGGGTCAGCAGCTCCATCCCTGCAGAGCTATCCCAGCCCTGCTGCTCCAATACTCCCTCTGTGGGACCAGCCAGGCTGTCTGGGGTGTGAGAAGCACAACTGCAATTCACTCTTGTCGTGTGGTTTTTGTTTCAGGTTTTAAAACCAAGCAAAACCCCTGACACCAGTCCTGGGTCTTCTCTGCTTGCAGTGCTCTGAGTGCACTGACAGGGCGAGTGCTGGGTAACACCTGGCAGGGGTTTGGAAATGGGAAGAGGCCAAGGGAAGGGGGGTGGAGGGCAAGGACAGGCTGTTGAAGCTTGATTTCAGTTAATGGCATCTGTGTATCTGGCAAATGAGGGAGGTAATTTTTTATGGGTACCGTGTGCTATTGTTTTCCTCCTTAGGTACTTGGTTGCTTGGTTTTGAATTAAGAAGGTGATGGATGGAAGGGGAATAAACCAATGCCAGATATCAGGTACAACTGAAAAAACAAACTGTTGGTCCCTAAATAAAATGCCAGAGGAGCTGTTAATTCCCACATTTAATTCCAGCCATGCTTCCAAACTCTGTCTGTACCAGAGAACAAAGTCAAAGGAGGGGAAGGTGAAAAGGACAATAATGGCAAGAAATGTCTGACAGCAGTGCACTTCCCTAAGTCAGGAGCATACACTGTAGACTGATCACAACATGTTTAAAACTATTAATGAAAGGTTTCCTTAACCTTTTGCACAGACCATTTACTGTCTAATTTTTATTCTCTGTGTATGTGTTTTGGAGGAGTCAATTAAATTTAAAAAAATATTTTGAAGATGCTGATTAGTGCTCACAACTCTGGAAGATGTGGGCTCACAGGTTATAACCCCTTTGGACCTGCTGTTTGAGAGGCACAGCTGTGCCTATCTTGGAGCTGGAAGGGCAGGACTGGGATGTGAGTGTCACTAAGCAAACAAAGGACGGCAAACCTGCTGCAACCTGAGGGCCTGGCAGGGCCATAAGGGAGCTTCACATGAGGCTTACTCTATGATGGATTGATGTTCCTTAACAAATTAAACAAAAAAGGCATCCAACAAAAACCTCCAAACCCCAAACCTGCCCCTCAAAAAACCCTCAGCAAAACCAACAAAACCTCCTAACCAAACAGAAAATCCCACTAAAAGCCCCAACCCAAAACCAGTGATAGAAGAGGCTCTGCAGGTGTGTAAATCTATTACTAAAGAAATAGTTTTCCAAACCCTCCCTTTGAGTCATGCTTAGTTATATTGTCTGTGTCACAGAATCATTACTTACAAGGTATGTGGGTGCTGCTTGTCTCTGTGTATTTATAACAGTTTTCACTCCCTTAATGAATGCAAAGGTCTGGATTTGCAAAGGCATCTAATGTATCACTGACTGCAGTCCAGAATTTTAGCTCCTATTCTGAGAATGTGCAGGACGTAAAAAAGGACTTAAACAGATCTGGAAGAGTTGCTGCAACTTGTGATGTTTCTTGGGGTAAAGAAAATGCACTGGATTAATTCATGGCTCCCACTGCCAGTGACCCTCCTCGTGCCTTCCAGAGCAAGCACCCCTTGCTCCCTCTGCCCCAGTGCTGTGTCCCACTGCAAGGTGGAGAGAGCACCAGCATTTCTGAGCCAGGTGTTGAACTGTTGCACTCAGAGCAGGTTTCAGGTGCAGATCCGTGCTCCAACGTGGCAGGCAGGGTTTCACAGCTGCTTGAAGCAGTTCTGTTTCACCCAGCCCCAATTAGCTGTTGATTGTGCTGCAGCTTTACCAGCCCAGCACAATACCAGATGGGAATGCTGCTTGTGCAAGTTCATAAAAGACCTAAGGGCATCCTTCCCTTCTGAGCAAGAGCTGCTGATAATATCAGTTTCCAAATGATGCCTGCTCTGGTTTCTTTTAACTCATTTGAAGTATTTTTTTTTTTTTTTTTTAACAATTTCCTTACAGACTTCTAACAGACAATCCCATTGTGGCCTTGCTGAAACAAACCCTGCATGCTGTTTGATTATAACCATCAGGATTGATATTGTAGGATCCACCTACGGTGAGTGAGTTCAATGGTATAGTTATAAATGAACTGGTGGTGTTACAAGTTTAAAAGAGAAAATTTATTTTTAAATGTCATCGGCTTCTCCTTGCTGACAAGCAAATGAGTAAATTCCTTTTCCTTGTAGTTCAGGGGTTTTTCCCCTTCAACAGAGAGGAGATTAAGCCTGAGCTATACTGAATATGAGCACTGGAGCTCCGCACACATTTAGAAGAAAATCTAACACCAGTGTGTCAATATCTTCGATGCACGGTGAAACCAAGGCCTTGTTTGCTGCCTGAAAGTGCTAGAAAAGTATTTGTTAACAACAGCAAAGCTGAAACTGAAAAGACAGAAGACATGAATACTTAGAAAGATGAACAGTTTGCTGTTGAATGTTGCTCCCCAAAGAGGACAACAAAACTAGAAGAGTCTTCATTTACTCATTGTTCTAAACAATGCTTTACTGTTTGCCTGGTTATTCAAAAGAAAAGGAAAGACATTTTTACAGTTGCAGAACATTAGGCTGTGTGGAATCCTTGAGTAACTTTTTTTTCCTATTTTTTTTTTCTTCCCCCTGTCCCTAGAGAAGGATTAGCTGCTGGGGAGATGGCCAACCCAGATTCTGAATGGAAAACTCCTGACCAAAGGAAAAATGAATGCTGGTCAATGCAGCTGGGATTCATCATGCTGTCTATCTCTTACACGTTTTTGTGCATCTGATTGGGGATTTATTGGTAGGAACACGTTGCCTTATGCCTCAGATGTGATCTATAACCCTGTTTTCCTTTAAAATGAAGTCTGATTTGGACTTTAATATATCCTTTGGGTGCTCTGCCCTGCACTGCTTGTCTACAGCGTCAGGTCAAGCATCTGATCAAGATGCACAAAACACTAGGAATGAATCTGTGATGACTTGCATCCCTGTGGAAAAAACGACACAGGCTAGTATATCCATCTATTCCACATGAACCAGACCACCTGCTGCATTCTCCATACTTGTCCTCTGCAGTCCTGTCATAAAGAATGACCACTATGGAAACCTTAGTCCAGGCTAATGGAAGCTGAGTCTTACAGTACAAGTGAAAGATTATTTCCTTTGGAAAGACAGAAAACCTGGGAAGGTAAAATTGCAGGTCAATTCTGTTCCTCCTCACTTCAAAATCTGCATGAATATTGTCTCCCAAAACTTACAGTGTCTTAGTGTCTTACACCAATGAGAGAAAAAAATCCTGAATTCATACTGGGAAAAAAATGAGGAGAAACCCGAGTACTACTGATGGTTTCCTTGTTATGGGTTTAAACTAAACCGCTAAGCACGGCATCAAATCTTCACAGTGAGGTAACTGACCCAAGCAGCATAAATACCACCTGACAGTCAGAGCCCCCACAGAGGATAAATACAAATGAAGATAATCTGGTTTTGTACTTTTACCTTGCTCACTGTGTGTATACATTTTGCAAAACACATCATGCCAGGAGGAAAGTACTGATAACAGGGATGCTTTTGCTGTCATCAGTCTCTAATAACACTGCAACAGCAGTGGCTGTAACCACCCATGGTGCTGAAGTTCACTCGGAGTGCAACTCTTTATTTTAGGAAAGCAGAAATGCAAAAGATGCTGGATAAGTACTGAAATGGTCAAGACAGTTCTTAGAAGGTCTGTTTCATTATTTTGAGGCATGTGAGTACCAGCAATGTGTTGTGTGGGGTTTTATACATATATATACACACATATGTATGCATATGTATCCTCATTACATAACATTGCAGCTCCAAGGAGTCAGGCTTGAATTTGCATAGGAAAAAACCAAAAATCACCGCCTTTGCATTACCTAAAGAAAAGCCTGAAAGGATAAGCCTCACCAACAAACACAGATAAACAGAATGTGCCATCCCTCATGGCTTCAGTTGTGTGAGATCTGTGAGTACACACGCACTGAGCTGATCTGTGATGGTGCCCACCCGTGTGCTGAGAGCACCCAGCTGGGGCGAGGCAGAAATGGAACCTCTGAACGCAGCAGGAACATCGGTCTCTGCAGAGAGACTCCACAAGAGCTGAACCTGGCCCGGCCTGGTAGCAAGAGAGGGAAATGCAGCACAGCCCACACGCTGTTATCAGCTCACTATTCCAGCAAACTGCTGCCTTCGGCTCTGGTGATGGCAACGGAGTCACCGACAGTCCCACGGCTCCGAGGGAACGCTGTGCTCACCAACACAAACCCAGTCCACCCAAACAGCTGATATTTCTGAGGGGAGTCTGGTCAAGCTTGCCCTTCCTTGATCTCAAGCATGAATTTTTAGAGTATCTGTGGTACCTGCTGAAGAAGCAGAGGCACTGGCCTGTTACTTCTCCTTCTGGAGCCATTCTAAGCACAGGCAGCTTCTTGAGGCTGACCTAGAAAGTTTCCAAAGGTGACTTTAGACCCATCTCATCTCTTCTGGATTTGACATGATATTCCAAAACTGAACAGCCCATGGAATGTTCTGATAGACCAGCAGCCACTTGAGGGAGAATACTGCTTACTTTCCTCTCTCTGCTTTGCAGGACCTGGTAAATCCTTCTTTCCTAGAGAATTAATCTTGCATTTCTTAGTCCTCCTCAAGGGCTCTACTGGGTTCAGTGCCCTTTCTGACTCAAGAAATGCAACAAAATCCACTTCTTGCTCAGCTCTCATCAGTCCTGTAGGCAAAAACTGGATTTTGCCCAGTCTTATGTTTCCCATTCAACGAAGAAAAGCGTTAATTCCTTTCTTGAAGAGGGACTGGAGCAGTTCTGGCATGTACTGCTTTGAGCAAATGAGACATTTCTATGCTTTTAAATGGAGACAGGAGCCTTAAAACGGAATGACCGTAGATGTGTCATTCATTACTATTATTTCATAAACCAAAATAATCTTGAGATTCCTATGGGTTGGCACCAGACAGCCTAGAGAGTGATAATCCAGTGTTTGTGCTCTGAATGGAGGTACTGCTCATAGAGAATAAACTGCTGGCAGGAACACTTCAATAAACTCTGTCATAAAGCTGAATGATACTCTAAAATAATTGTTTAACTTTTACTAATAGTCATTATGAATTTAATGAAGTTTCCCTGCATGCTTTAAGCCAAAAGAGAGAATGTTTGCAGTCCTCTGCACAGACATCACACATTACATTCAAGAGTAAAGGTCTGGAAGAGGAGCCCTTTTGTTTATTCTTATTTCCTTTTAACCAGTGCTAATCTGAGCTGCTAGTCTCATGCTGTTAAACCCTACACTTCAATATAGCTGAAGCTCCCCTTGGCAAACAACTGAGCAGCAATTTAACCCAGTGGGCCTCACCTTCGTGAAGCTGGGTTTGCTGCCAAAGAGAACTGGCCTGCTTTTCCTTTTTTTTTTTTTTCCCTTTTCCCCACCCAAGTCTATTCAAACAGTTTCTTTTGCAGCAATCTGTTCTCTTCCTCTGGGTCTGATGCTGTTGCTGAGGACCCCTTGGCATGGTGCCCTTCAGGCCTGCCTTTGCTCATCTGCATTTCTTCAGCTCCTGGCAGTGTTGGTCCCTCCCTGCCCACAGGTCTCTCCAGGTTTGTTTCAGGAGCAGCACCTCCCCATCAGTCAGCTGTCTGTTCTTTCTTCAAGCCTAAAGCCAGAAGATGATTTGCCACTTTGAAAAATACTTTTCAACATTTTCTCCCCAAATATTAAATACTCTCATGCTTACACAGAAAGCACACGCACAAGCTTTACCCTTTTGGCTTGCTTAACAACCAATGGAAAATATGCCCGTGATAAAGTTGCATTTTCATACAGCAAATGGGCTCCCCAGTGAGCCTCTCAGACTCACTCCCCACTGTGTGAGCTCTCATTAAGTGCAGCCCAGGGGTGGTAGTGTAATGTTGCTTCAGTGGACATTTATTTGACTTTAATATACACAGAAATTGCTTGTGGAAAGCTTTTATCAAAGAAATAAAACTCCAGATACCAGAACCCTGTCTCTTATCTAGTGAGAGATCGCCTATAAATCCAAGCAGCATGTTGGAGTTTGCAAGATTTCTGACAAATGGAAAGAGTGGGGTAAAAATAAGAAAGTCAGCTGTCATCGTGTGTGTTCTGGTCCCATGCTCACGCTCGTGGCTGGCTGATCCATTTTCTTCTTGGAACTCACACAAAGGATCCATCCTAAGACAGCAGCTGAAGAGAGATTTGTATCCAGTGACTTTTGGTTAAGTGAGACCATCAATACTCTGAACACAAGTCTATAAATGTGATGATATGCCACGATTTAGGCAGGGCAGCACCGAGTTTCTTAATCGGTTATAATAAGGATACTGCTTTGTAAACTGGTCAAATGGAACCTGATAAATCTCCTTAACAATCTGAGGGGTATGGTTTGTAAAATTCTAGAGGTGCTTGACAATTGTACAGCAATCTGCTTTATTCCAGAATAAAACTCGCTCCAACATGATAAAAGGAATGGAGCGTGTTTCAATATTCTTGGATGTCTTAGCTTGGATATTCCTGTAATGGCTTCTTCTAGTATCATTTATTGCTTTCTTATTTTACATTTACCCATGAAAGTTCTTTATTTTCCAATCAATGAAACTATATGCATTTGGAGGCAGCTTTTGCCTTCATTTTCTTTCCAATGAGAAATTTACAAAAATTGAAATATATGGCCAAGATGGTGCTGGTAAGAAAAAGTTATCTAGATATCTGCTCAGATAAACTGCAGAAAACAAAATGTTTAAAGAAAATACTTGCTGTTTTTTTCTTCACAAAGGTGGAGAAGATACTGCCTTCTGGAGGAGCATCTGCTGTATGGGGATCTGCCTCTGAAATAGCTGGAGATCCTAAGGTTGCATATGACCAAGATTTTGGACTCGGTTCTACTTCCTTTTGCACAGATAAGAATTCTTTTGCTATATTCAGAGTTTCATGAAAGAAAGTCTTTACTGCATCAGTGATAATGGCCTAAACTGGCTGTGTAAAATTATGATGTCCTGTGTGATGACACAGAGCTTATTTTCCATGATGTACTTAGGTTTGACTCCAACCATTTCTCCTCCAGAACTGACTTAATCTCCAGCAGGTCCTCTTTCCTAATTCTTTTAGAGGGAGTCACTATTTAAAGGGGATGTATCCCAATCAACCATATGTATTTTTGGATGCACTTCACCACATTTCTCAGCTTGTATTGTCTCTGAACAAGATACTCGGTGTTATCGTTCTGATTTCCCACAGCTGCCAGAGCATAACCCTGCATTGCACAGTGGCTACAGGCTGAATTAATGTCCTGAATTTAAAAAGAATGTCTGTCTCAGGCTCTCATCCTCCTCACTGGGGACTGAACCAGCAAATGAAGAGAAGGACTATTTTCTGATTTCTTTCGGTTATGTTTATTTTTCACTATGACAACTTCTAAGAGAACAAGCTGAAATCTTACTGTGTCTGCTCTTGTCTCATTCCTCCTGTTTCTTCTTTGTTTTCACTACAAAATAATATAGATCATCTGGAATATGGGGATAGAAATTATTTTTGTCAATGGCTAGATTTAGGAGTGACTCGTAATGGCATTATCTTTACATTGCTTCAGAGAGACCACAGGCATAGGTCAGCAAAGCAGTAAATGAAAAAACAGCTTCAGAGATAGGAATGGAGAAATGTGTGCAGTGGATGCTTAAAAACCCCCGAAGTTTTGAAATATAATAGGCTAATTCTACCAAACTCTCATGATTTATAAGATCTCTGAAACTCCTAGCTGTATGTCATTTCTTGGCTGTCATTTTTATCACATAGGCTAGATAATGTATTTGATTAAATATGGGCAACTATGATCACACTCTGTTCTTCAAGTCCTGCTTGTGTAATCTTTTCCCCTTTCTTTGTTGTACAAGGAAAATGGACTTTTGTCTTCAGAGGTTTACATGGGACCTTTAAAGGAGTCCATGAAAAGTTTCCTGATTCCTTGCAGAGTTTGCAACACCACATTGTGGCACTCTCATGAATGAGTTCCAGGGAGTAAAACTGCTGGGTCTAACTTTCCCTAATTGAGCTGTGCAGAAAAGAACTGAACTAAGCGTAAGTGGAGCAAAGTAACCCTTTTGAGGTCCTGTAACAAACTGCGAGGGGTTGGTAACACCAGCAAAGCCACCCCCATGCAAAAATATAAAATCCTTCTCCTTTGAACAGGTGCCATAATGAGCCTTTTCTGCTCGGTTAGTCCTGGCTAACCCGCTGAAGTGGGAAGAAGTGAATGAAAAGACGTTTCATTCTCCATTGCCAGAGAACAGCTCTCAAAACAGCACTTTTCAGCAGTACCCTGATTAGAATGGCTGGAGGCTCAGGGGACTCCCCGTTGCCAGCCTTGGCACCTTGCTGATTTTCAGCACTATTTGTTACTTTTTTTAAACCCAAAGCCAGTTGAAACTAATGAAAACAGGCTTCTTTAACAGCCAGGGATTTCGCAGCCAAGCCCTGCTTAAACTTCCTAATGTAAATACCTTTGTCATTTTCTAGGGTATGGTCTGAGTTAAATGAACAGACCTTACTGGGAAATTGAATTAAAAAAATATTGATTTCCCCCCTCCTTCATATCTTTCAAAATATGTCCTAAATTTTTGCCCATTCTAAGGTGACCCTGTTCATGCAATCTAATGTTTAATAGCTATATTGAATAATATCCCAAAGATGAGTCAGAGCATGGCTGAAATTTGCACTGAAGTCATAGAAAAACATAACCCCTGAACCAAAAAGAATCTGTGGTCTTTCCTATACCCTCTGTCCCAAGGTACAGAACCAGCCTCTCAAAACTGTTTGCTCTTCTTTAAAATAAGAAGCTAAATGCTCTGGTGTTCACCAGCACAGTCCCACCTGCACTGACAAACTGGTCCAGTTCTACACCCAGCGAGGGAGCACTCCCCTCATCAGATTTACTTTTAACAGCTTGACTGAACAACTATAACCACTCTGTGCCTAATAAGACTTAAGGCTGGACAAATACTGTGGCTGTACCTACTTATGCAGTTGAGAACAGGGAAATTCACAAGTTATGGGCTGTCCCTAGCGTTCATGTAAGCTGGAATTATTGAGCTATTTTGATGGAAAATGTTGGCTGGTTGACATACAGTTGGAAGTGCATGTGTTTTTGTCTAAAATTCCTACTGCTTTCCTGTCAAACTCCCAGACTGCCAGCCCTTTCTTCTTGTGTCTGCCATTTGAGTTAGATTTGCTGCAGAGATTTTGGCTGAAAAAGTGAATTGTTCCCCTGTGCAATAGGGAATCCAGCTCAATGCTCCTCTTCACACCAACAGAGCTGATACTGAGCTTGGTCATGTAGTCTTGGTGTTCTTTTGGAAAAAAATCCCAAACAAAACCATTAAAACAAACCAAAACCCCCAGCAAATGCATATATGTATATTTATGCATAGATAAGTTACACACATATGTGGTTTTTTCCAGGAATTTTTCATTCTCAATGGCAACACAACACCACTAGATTTTGCAGTGCAAAGACTGCCTCTTAATCAAGTCTGATCTTGCATACACTTATGTAGATTTCCCTAATGATAATTTCATCTCTGTGACACCATAGGACTGACAATACTAATTGTTTCAGCTTTTATTATTACCTACTCTCCAAAGCCTTTGTTATTTCATAGCACAGCAAATGCATTTATTGTGATGTCCTACTTCTAAAATATAGAACAGAAAAATGATTGTTGTGATAAAATGTTCTAAATGTGTGAAGCATGGAGGGAACAACCCTATTTCTCATACACATTGAAGGGTTAAATCACATACTTGGGGAGCACTGTCGCTTATTAAAAATTATTTATGAGTTGAATTGTATCACTTCTAAATATATAAAGAGTTGGGATGGCTTCCAACAATTACTAAAGAAGCCAGCCAAGTGATGCTTTCCAATTAAATCAGGATGAGTTGTTTGTTGTTTTTCTTTTTTTTTTTTTTAAACTTCTCGGTGTCCTGTGTTCTTGCTTCTGCTTTTTCATGATTCAAACAGACAATGAATTAACCTCATGCAAGTGAAGTCTCACACGTCTCCTCTTTGGGATCCTTTCATGTGCTGCTGAGCAGTAGGAGTCTCTCTGTAGCTACTCACTACATAAAAGGTGTCTTTCTTGTCCACATAAGTGCTGCTGCTGGTGCTTCAGTTCTTGCTTTTATTTAGAACCAGTTGTCATACAAAGCTTCAAAGCTTGTAAGTTCTGATAGCTTATTTATATTTGTAATGTTCAATCTTTGATAACGACTGTGTTAAAAACCCTGAGTAGAGAGTGCAGAGCTGAAAGCATTGACTTCCACGGCAGTGCCTGTGCTGTTCAGATTATACAAAGAGACAGATGAAAGCCCACCATGTCTAATTTATTAGCAGGGAAATAAAGACAAATTAATTAAAAAGAAAAATGCCGAACAAAAAAAAAAAAAATTCACTAAGCCCTAAAGTACTCCCTTTCCTGCTTGTATTGGATGAAGCTCAGATGTTTACAGGGAGGTCATGCACCACTACTCACGTGTGGTATCGCACTGGTACCAGCTCTTGATAGAGAAAAAATTCCACAATTCTCCACAGGTTTATTTCCTGGGTGAAGCACATTACAGAAAATTACACATCGAGGCTGAGTCCTAGACTGCAGGCCTGGAGGACATACCCAGACCAGAGCAGCACATGAACTTTCTCCAAGATGTCTGTGACAAAAGTAATTATGAAGATCTAGTCAAGTCCTTAAAAGTCTAAATTTACTGTAAGCACTCTGAACTGAAGTTACATAATCTGCTAAATTAAACAGAACATTGAAAACACTGCAGTAGATTATGGAGTGCTTATTCCTTGGGAGATCAGCCTTTCCATAGCTGGCTGTAGTCATCGCTGCTGCAGAGTTCACTTTGTTCTATGTTGAAGAAATGTATCAGCTCCAGAGTACATCGGGCCTGCCTTTATTGCTGCAATTGGAAGTTTGCCACTCAAAGATCTAATCAGAATTGTTTATTTTTTCCAGCACTCTGGAGTAGATAACTAGCTCATTTGGGTAGCTGGCATATTTATTTCGCTCTGTTACAGGTTCATCCACGCACCCACGATCGTTTACAAGATTTAAATAAAGGTTTCTCCTCGATTAGCGCTGGAAGATGAGACCAGCTTGTGTAACTTGGAAAAATGATTTAAAATGATGGAAATCATTCTTGTACGAGGAAGACAGAAATAGCCCAACACGAGTGCATTCCGCAGTTGCCAGTTGAAACAGCAGCCTGTTTTGTGCTGTGCCTTTTACTGATTCATTTCTAGGGTTGTTCTCTAAAAAGAATCTACAGTTAGTGGGGTTGAACTGCTGCTTTCTGTCAAGTGGAAACTGAGTAGTTGTTCCATAGCCTTTTTCCAAAAGCTTCCTTTGAAAGCTGAAACACTGGAGCACAGAGATCTGCCAGAGCCTGCCACTGGGAATGCAGGAACGCAGTCCTTGCCCAGTGTCTGTAGGTCCTGCCAGCTCCTCCCTTTCTGCTGTGACAATGCAGATGCTGCAAGAGTGGCTATCACTGCCCATGCCATACACAGGAGTTTCAACCAGAAGATTTGGGAAGCCAAATCTCTTTGTCCCATGTCTGCATCTCCACCAGCCTTTCTGAGAGCATCCCAGCAACAATGTGCAGCAGTCCTGCAGGTAGGGCGGGGCTTGACACACATTCCCCTTCCCACAGAGTGCAATTACCCTGCCACGCTGCCCCTCTCTTAAGGGATTGGCACTTACAGATCTGTCTACTGTTTGCAATAAAGATTTCTTTGGGATGGTTTCAGGACCTCAGGTTTTCTGGGCACAGAAGTACCACCTATATTGGCACTGCAGCCATCTCTGCATGGGAGACCACACAAGGGCAGTTCTTGCTGAGAATGACTTCTGCTGACAGAGTTCAGGCAGTGAGTGATGTGCCCTGGGTAGGGTTCCTGACCACGTGCAGAATATCCCTGCACTTCTTTTGCACTGCACAGCCAGAGCTCTAGGGACTCCTGGGGAGTGCAAGGCAGAAGAGAGATGGTCTGCCAGGCATCAGCCAAGGAGCCCTCACAAGGCTGTGGATGAGTTTGTTGTTATTATGGTTGAGCTACTCCAACCCATGGTTAGATTCACTCACACTAGTCCCATTAAAAAAATGTAAAGCCACTCTGCTAGGCCCAGGTAGGGCTGTCTGTCCCTTACAAACGTCCTTTTGTAACATCCCTTACAATCAAATGATGCATTAGATTTGGGAATCGGCAACAAAACTCACCATCTCATTGAATGACACACCTCACTCCACTTTCACAATGACATCCGAAGAGTAATGACACACTGAAATACTTATGTACTTTAAACACAATGGCCTTGGACAGATTTTTGTGGAGTGTCCACTGTGCTTCTGAACACTGTATTCTCACAAGCCAGCAAACTTCTGTAAAACTCTTACCAACCATGATCAACCACGGACAGTCTTCCATGGCTGGAATTGAAGATTTTCTTAACACTGTATTACCTGGGGGCAATAGGATATATAAAGAATCCCTGTAGAATTCTTCAACTTGCTTAAGACCAGCACAAGCCCTTAGCAATATACGTTCTTTAGGTCCTTGTTCAAGTGTACCTTATGGGTATCTTTTTCACCCATATGAATTTCACAGTCTGAGCTGGGACTGACAGGTGAAGGAGTGGGAGAAAGGGAAGTTTTATCCCACTTTCACCCCCAGTTCTGCTCAGTTCATTCATTCCATTTTGTGCTCCTGGCTGCACAGTGCATCCTCCCCTCCTGGGTCAGGCTGCATCCACCCCTGCTTTAACCTCTTTCCGCCCCAGTGACAACAGCTGGTTGTTCAGCTCATGTCCAAAATAGCTCTGGGCTGCTCCAAAAATTACCATAGCTTCTCCTCCGGGGCACAGCCAATGTGGCCTCAGTCAAACTATTTATTTACAGTACATCTTAAAAGCCCTCTGACATCCCAATCAGTAGGAAAATGAAATAAACATTGATTTCTTACAAGATGTATGAATCTTTCTAGCATCAGGGAGAGGAAGGAAAATAGAGGTTTTGGAGAGAATCAGAATAACAACTTCTGAATCCTAGTCTGGAAATAGCAACACCGCCAAAAATACACATATTTTTAACATATAAAGATCTAAAACATATTTTCTACATTTGTACAATTTGAAAGCTCTCAAAGCATAATGAACACAAATATCTTTTTGTTTGCAGAGTACATCCTGCTTAATAAACCATCACACAAAGCATTTTGGCTCTCATAAATAGCTACTACAATGAAGGCTAACAGAGCATAGGTCGAGATGGTTATTGATGCTAACACTTAGCACTTAGTCTGTCAGAGTCTCTGCTCAGTAAGAACTGAGAAGTTCATTGCCCTTGTCTTAGAAATGTCTCTCCATAATATCCAGATTTGGAAAAGAAATAGGAAAAGACACCGAAGCAAATTATTCTTTTCCTCTCCAAGAAGAACTTAAGAAAACTGTATATTGCCTAAAATTGTACAAAGGAAAAAAAAAAGCTTTCATGGCAATCAGTTTCTGAGGTATTTAAAATTCTCTTACTTGCCTTAGTTAAAAAACAATATCACTGCTACCTCAGACTTGCTAGAAAGAATGACAGGTCTGTCCTGAGCTTCAAATATCAAGCACTTGTTCGTTGTTCTTTCCTAATGAAATACCAAATTTTCACTCCTGTCTGGAAATCAAATGACAAAATCGTTTGACTACAGCTATGTACAACAAAGGCACGAATTAGAAGATTCCCTGGCAAATGACACAGACAAGACTTATTTCTGTTCAAG
This sequence comes from Orthonyx spaldingii, assembly GCA_013397795.1. Taxonomy (NCBI): domain Eukaryota; kingdom Metazoa; phylum Chordata; class Aves; order Passeriformes; family Orthonychidae; genus Orthonyx; species Orthonyx spaldingii. The sequence goes on along the minus strand of VZTJ01003413.1, from coordinate 326,142 downwards.
ACCATGATGTTTACCCCTGTTTGGGTAAATGACAAATACACAAGACAAGGATAATCAGCTGTTTTTGTGTATCCTAAACATTTTAAGTCCCAAATAATTTGTACCTGGTTCTATTTTTCTAATTTCCACATAGAATTATACCTTCAAATCTAAAAAAAATCCCAGTAGCATCTTTTACTTCCCACTTTCTCCTAAGCTGTAAACCTTCTCCTGCTGTATATGTTATCCATGTCAGAGGACAAATCCCTTTTGTTCTAATTTATCCAATCACATCATCTTTGGTTTTGTACCCATCAGATTTCACACTCAAGCTGAGAATTTTCATTAAGGTCTGCAAAAGGACAGATTTTGGGACACAGCTAATCATGATTCCTTTATTCTACCCATGTATTGCAAACCACTCCAGGAAACGGAAACTTTCCTCAGCTTTTTACCATTTGCACTTTTTGATTTAGAACGAATCCTCAGCTTGTCAGTTGTGTTGGTTTGTGCTTTTCAACATAAACGGTGTCTCTTTCTTCTCATGGCAGGGATCCCACTTCACACATCGGCTAATTAACGACAATTTAGACTGAAGTAGGAATGATTACTCTGCTGTAATGCTGCTGTTTCTTAGCAACCATGAAAGATACGGTAAAGGATGTGAGACAGAGACCCAAATAACATCATTTCCAGATTGAGAACTTCCACCTAGACTAACCTACGAGTGGGACAGTAAATTAATTTTAAATTTCTATTTGCCTACTTCAGTGCCATGTCCCATGCAGGCTCTTAGCAGTGTGATTTTCACAGTCCATGATGGCACTTAAGCATTTAACTTCCCCAGAGTTGATGATACCTGCTAGCTACTCCAAAAAAACTTGTAAGATTTAATTAGAAAAATATTTTCCTGCCTTCTTCCCATGTAATGACTTATGTCTAGCACTAACTCCTCACTTGATGACAGTTCTACCACAGTAAAGCTGCAAGGTTAGGCCTTGCTTCAGTGTCACACAACAAACAAAAACCTATTTTATTAGTAGCAAATCGGTAATTATGTTTTTCCCCCGTAATCCTAATAAGGTATTTCGAGCATTTCAATTGCCTTACTCTGATCTGAAGATACTTATTTTATATATTAACCAAATTTACTCTGCAAGAAAAGCAATTCTGTCAATACTTTCCAAAAGCATTGACAGAATTGAAAAAAGTCTGACTTCTGGAAGTCCAATTAAAAATCAAATTCCTTTAATACTTGATGAATCTTTTTATGACTTTCTATGTAGTTCTACTCTGTGATTGCTACTTGCACATGATGATGTCAGTAGTGCAGATTTAATTTTTATTCTGGAAGAAATGGAAGACTGGTTTCTGTGATCCTATTTATATTCTGCTTTTGAACATAGGAGCAACTCAAGTGGAAAACCAAAAAGCAGGCTTTGAAGAAGTGAGGACAAAAATTGATGGCTCAAAATGAGATGAGCCACGTAGCCACATTTGGTCAAGGGATCTGAGACACACAGAATGTGCAGTAACAGTTGTGTTGGGAAGGCTCCAGCTGGAAGGGATGGAGCTTTAGGTAAGCACTGGGGGTCTCATGGGTCACCTGAGGGTCACACTACAGGATGCAAAACTTCAGTGTCTGCACCTCCACCGCACCAGGCAGTGCTGCAGCCTGTCATGGCAAGCTCCCCTGGCACAGAGGGAAGCTCAGGGGTGCCAGGAGGCACCGTGGCACCTGCCAGCCTTTCTGCAGAGCCAGCCCTGGCCCAAGCACGCTGCTGCTGCCTCCCCATGGCACCAGGTGCTCCTCGTCAGCAGAGCCAGGGCTGCCCCGCCCAGCTGCACCTGGGGCTTGAAATGTGGGACAGGCAGGCGAGGGGGTCATTCCCTGCAGGGAAGGCTGGAGGAGTAGGGGGTTCTGCAGGGCTGGGACGCAGGACACACAACTTGCAAGGTGAGTGTGCAGCTTTGGGATGCTGCTGGCTCTTGGTCTTCCTGCATGGGGCTGTTTGTTGGGAGAAGTTGTTTTGCTGCTTTCACGATGTGCTCCGTCGTTGTCCGGGCTTTTGCTGCTGTGACATCGTGTGCTGGGCTGGAGGGAGCCCTGGTCCCACCTGGGCACTGTTATGTTGAGGCCTGCAGGCAAAATCTGTGTGAGAGACAGTGGCTTTGTCACAGGGCCACTGGGTCTGCGCAGGGCAGGGCTTTGTGTTCCCTTTTGCTGCTCTGGCTGCAGGTGCAACCTGGGGTTGTCTGCATGGTTGCTGTAGCTTTGTTTCATTATCTCTTGGAACTGAGAATGGATCCAACTGCTTGTATTTGTTTTTGCTGCAAGAAACTAAACCTAAGAATCTGACATTATAATTCTTTAGTCATGCATTTATAGTGGTGTCTGGCAGGGCACTTTGCCAAGTCCTGCATGAACCAAGGAGTCAACTCCACTGGCACCATGTGTGCTAACACCTGCACCAGCCTGTCTGTCCTGGGTTTAAAGGACACCTTTCACTCTGTGACTTCAGAAGTAAAGCTGGTTTGGCAACGTTTGGATTTTTGTTTGTTTAGGTTGTGTGGTTTTCTTTTTTGTTGTGTTTTGTTTTGGCTTTTTTTTTTTTTTTTTTGTTTTGTTGTTTTTTTAAAAGCAGAGATAATCATTAGTAGTCTGAACTAAAGAGAAGAAGCTATTAGATTAATCAATTCAAAGAAGTACATTCTCCATGCTCAGGAGGTGTTCACAGGGTGTTTTCTTGTGCTGCAAGTTCACATGATCCCTGGGAATACTGTTCTATTATAATTTTAGCTGCTTTCTGCTGAGGTGTTTTATTTTCATTTAAAAGAGCAATGAATGTGTAACTCCTTTAATATTCAAATGACTATCATCAAGGCTTGATAAGTTTATTTCTGGCAGCAGCATAGCTGAACATGATGCCGATTGCTTTGTTATAGTAGTCTTGCTCATGCATTGCACTTGAGTAATTTTGCTGTGATGTGCTTTCCTTGCATAGTTCAGAGTGACTTTGTAGCTCCCTCCTTGAGAGGAAAAATGACTTTTCCCCTTGTCTTCCCTCTAGGCAATAAAACTTTAGAAAACCTTTTTTCCTTCCCCCTCTTTCAGTCTGTTTACATTTTTCCAGAGGAAAGTTAGAGCACTATGAAAAAAAGGAATCTGATTTTTAACCAGAAATAAAAAGGAATGCCACAACCTATGAGTTATAGTTAGCCTTAGTCCTAAGACAGATAGTCTGTTTAGTCTGTCTTAGGGCACTTCAGGAACACTTCTACTTCAGTAAGACTTTTTTTCCCTGCTATATATGGCTTTGTTATAACAAGATTAAAATAAAACCCCAGGTGTTTAATGTATGAAATTACATTGTCCGAGTTGACAGAAAGTGTGTCTGCTCCTCAGCACCTACACTTGGGATTAATTTGTCTGCTGGCCTCACTGCACTGTTGAGCTGTAAAACAGCGTACAATCCCTTTGTAGGCTTGGAGTAGATGGTATATTTTTAATTAAAACCCATCTTCCATTTTTTCCAGGTGTAATTTATACCCACAAAGTGCTTCTGGTAGGCATTAGGCAAGTTGCATCTACAACGATCTGTGGGAGATATATTTTAGTATTAATTAAGAGGGGGAAGTTTGCCATTAGGTGTCAATAATGGCTATAGGGTATGGAAGTATAAATATTATTGACAGACTGCCAGGTACAATCTGCTGATGATTTGGACTGGCTGTTTTCCTGCTTTCAATGCCAGCTGGCACAGAAGGTGGCTGCACCTGGAGGAACACTGGCTTCCAGGCAGGTGAGGCCACTCCAGAGACTCCAGGGCAGTGCCTGCTGTAGCAATTCAGGATCAGCAGAACCCGAGGTGATGCTGGGAGGAATCAATCTCAGTTCAATCTAGGGAGATGACAACGGATTGTGAAAGTGATCTGATAGCACAGGGTACACACAAGTGGTGCACCTGATCTCATGGCTTAACACCATCTATGGTTTTTCAGCTTGCTGCAGATTGGAGGATAAGAATATTCAAGTGTGGGTTTTAAATTTTAATTTTTCAGCTGTCTTTATGAGTCTGCAGCTGAACTGCCTGCCTTTACACTTTGGAAAGCAATGTTTGTGTTAAACATCACCTGCATTGGTGATTAGGGAACTGATCAATGAACAAGGTGCAGCTGGCAAGGGCTGGTTGGCTGATGATTGGATTGGGGCAATCTACACAGGTATTAACTGAAGGAATGACACCCTCCAGACAGACTGGAGGCGTTATCTAAAATATTATCAGTGTTAAAATGAGATGGAGTTAAGGACTGAGTTTTGGCAAAGGTTGTTCTGCCTGTTCACATGGAAAGTGAGTCAGGTTTGGTGTAGGAAATGGATGTTTACATCTCTGAGCTAAGCTTTGATTTGCTGTGTATTGTTTCAGTGCCATAGAAACCTGGGGCTGAAGGAACAAACTTTTTATCCATCATCGAATCCACTCCTTTCTCTGAGATAAGACTAGCAGGCTAGAAGAGAGAGTTGTCTGATCTGTGCCTGAAGACCAACATTCCCCCTCAGTGCTTGCAACCCTGACAGGAAGACTTTCCCAATGTCAGGCTGAACCTCCCTGGCTGCAAATGTGCTGAGTGCCTCTTGTTGCCTCTCCAGCAGACAATCCCTGGGTGCATTAACAGGGTTCAGTATTCCTCCAGTATGTGTGAGTGTGGAAAAACCTTCTCTTGCCATGATTTCATTTCTAGATTAAATAAACTGATCTTGAGAAGTGAGAGAATGAAGATATCACTGTCCACAACAGCTGTTTGCTAGGAACTCTTCAACCTGTGTTTCTACAGGCAGGATGACTGTCAGAGGTCTGTGTTTTGGCTGGACCTGATTTTGGAGTTTGTTGTATTTCAGGTCAGGTTTCATCTGGCCTTCCAGAATTTGAGGGTTAGTGCCAGGTTACCTGACCTTGTCACCTTTGAACAGGATTTATTATTTCTTCCGCTAAGGCACTGCCTGAGATGAAGCAGCGCAGGGCAGATGGTTTTAAAGCACAGATTCACACCCTAGGAAGGCAGCTTCCTGCAGAGAAGTCTTAACAGACAGGACTGGAAAATGTCCATATTCCTTGGCCTGCACACAAGCCAGCTTGGCAGCAAGCAACCTCTTGAGAAGGTTGTTGTGTAGGTGGGTTATATATGTGAAGTCCACACAAAGTCTTTTATGTGCAACAACTCAAACTTGGGCTGTAAAACAGGCAGTGGCTCTACAAGCTGTGGGAAGACTTTTCACTCTTAACAGCAGGTTTCTTCTGGGTGATGCAGTGATACACCATGGCCTGTGTACCAAGGTCGTGGAAGAAAGCTTGTGTCCTGTCACTTGATAAGGATCTTTTTCTGTGCTTGATCCCACCCTGCCAAGACTTGTATCAAAGAATACACCAGCAGCCATCAGCAGGTTAATTCTGCCAAACTCTTTCTGGCAAATTCTCTCTGGGTGAACCGCTTTCCTCATTTCAGTAAGAATGTATGGAAGGGAAAAGCAAAACAAAGCAACGTGTTGATAACTTCAAATTGTGGGGTCTGTTTTGATTCCAAACATGCTTTCACTGCCAGAAAGCTGAACAGTGGGAATCCGAAGTAAATGGAAAAATGGAGGAGAAAAACATAAGTGTGTTCTCTTTAGCTCAATTGCTAAAAATATGAATTTTCTACTTTTGCTTGTAACAATCCTCTGGCTTATGACATGCAGTAGCACTGCTTATTGAAAAAAATAATGGCAGTCATCTGTTTAATATGACAAGTCAGGTTTGGTTAAGATAAAGTAGTGGACAAACTGCAGTCTTCTTCATACAAAACTTCTGAAAGACCTTATTGAATGCATGTGCATCTTTCACATTTAAGATGATGTGTGAACTGCAGAAGTGCAGATTTTTTCTCTGGTAGGGAAGCCCTCTCATAATACACCTGTAAAAGTACCATCAGGGACCATGCCCTGCATTGATATCAGTATTTACCTGCTTTTCATAAAACATCTCAGGCTTCTTACTGCACAAGTGTAATGAAAAACATTCCTGACCTAAAAATAGTACAGGTAAAAACAGACAAAGAAGACCAGGGATGGGAGGAGAAATAGATACAACTGAAAAACTTGCTTAAGGCTGTCATTAAGAGCCTGCTGTCAGCCCAGTACTTCATTCACCAGATTTTTGAAAGGTTATCACATGGGAGGTTGCACAAAGAAATTAGCTCAGTATCTTTAGAGTGTCCTTAAATTCCCAGTTTTATTTGCTTTGAAATTCAGGAGGGTGTCATTTAGCAGAAATGTAAAGTGGCAAAGTGTATTTTGAAAGATTGACAGATACCTTTCACAATGTACTAAACTGGTGGAAAAACTGCCAACATGGAACACCAGGTTTAATATGAATACAGTCCTACTAGTGCACAAACCTCACTGGGATGTCACACAAAGAAAGGATTCCTGCCACTGTAGTTTTCTGGTTTTGTTTGGGTTTTTTTCTGTTGTTTTGGGTTTGTTTTTTTTTTGTGTACGTGTTTGGGTTTCTTTTTTGATGATGGAAAAATGGATTGGGTATTTTCTTTTCACGTTTTTTCCAAATGACTATGTGAAAACATGGCAAAACTTCTAAAATACTGCCCTTCCCTGTTACTCTGGCTGTCTGTCCCTGAGTACTCTGTTAGAACAGCTCCGAATTACATAAACCCCAGATCAGCATTCCATCTGTTCAAATCTGACACATCCATGCACATCCTGGTCTCCTTCCTAAACCCTTGCTCTGCAGCCATCTAACATTTCCTCTGTGATGCCTGCTCTACCTAAATAACTGTGCTACTGCAGAACCAGTGCCCCTGCTTTCGATGGCTCAGGCAGTGCTGTCCCAAGGTTAATTTTTATTGGCTGTAGACAAGCTTCTGGTTCCCCCTCAGCACCCTGAAAGCTGTGTGTCTGAGAGCCCAAGCGATAGTAAATTTAAATACCAATTTTGTGTGTTTGTGTTATAGTAACTCTTTTTTTGGTGGTATCTGCTAAAAAAAAAAAAAAGAGAAAAATCAAGTAAGAGCATCTAGTCCAACTCCTACCACAATCCAGGTCTGCTACCCTCAAGGCCTGAGAAGAAGTTGCAGAAGGCCAAGATGCAGGTTTTTTCCCCTTAGCAGCAGCACTGTGTGCAGGTCCCCTGAGGGATGCAGTTTCCTGGCCATGGACCTACCTGGGGCAGCTCTGGAGCACAGACGCTGCTTCATCCCAAATAAATCTGCAGTTCTGATGGCACAATAATGCCCTGTAGCATTTTCTTCCCCAGAGCTGGTATTCCACACTGTGCATCTCAAGAGCTGTGGAGTCTACACCTTCTCTGGCTGATTCAGGTTGTGACATTTGTTAAAAATATTTAAAACTCAGTGTTACCTACAGATGTGTGTGCACCTCTCATTCATGGTAACAGGGAATGATGAGTAGTAGAGTGAAAAATGTGAACCAACAGGATAAATGACTTCCACTCTGCACACCACTGTTCTCTTTACTTGCTGTTTCTGATGTTCTTGTGAAGGAAATTGCTTTTTTATTGTCTTTCTGCCTCCCCAGGGACGGCATTAACAAACCTACAGAAGTCTGCGACTTGAAAGTCTTTAGCTTTTCTTCTACATATAGCATTTCCTTACATAGGAAAAATAATTTTTGTCCACTTTACATATGTATAAAACAGCTTACTTATATTCAATCACATGCTATTTGTATAAAAAATGTCTTCAACTCAAAAAAATGCTAGAGCAAGGCAAGTTTCAAACCAAATGAATTCAAGCAGATAGCTGTAAAACTTCTTCAGCAACAACATTACTGTGAGCTTTATGACCTCATATGTATTTTTATCACTTTATCATAGTAAAGAAACCACATTGCTTTAAAAGCAAGCTAAGTACTTATTTAAAGATTTGTTTTCAATCTCTTTAATAGCATATAAGCAGAGACTGTGTTTTAGTCACTGATGAAGTGACTAAGCATAGGCCTTAACTGTCCTGAAAATAATCCCTATTAAGAAGTGTAAGTACTGCTTTAATGCCTGTAAAAGAGAGGGAAAAAGTGAAGTGTTCCAGAATTGGTTGTTTAACATGATGGCACGAGTTCTTTCTGAATTCCATCAAATGAGGCTACGAGGAAAAAGGAATTATAAATATAGAAAAGCTTCTTCAGTGACAACTATATAATTATTTTTTAAACAACCTCTTGCAGTCTGCATGGGTTATTTGGTATGTCTAGTCATGCTTTATTTCGGTGCTCACCAGAGGTATTTCACATGCACACTTCTGCTTGTCATTGACTGCGGTAACTTCAAGGAAATTAAATTCCGTTACATGAAAATATGGAAAACATTGAATAATCTCTCACCCACCATCACCCTAAATTCTCTTCCCACATGTCACTTGTCTCTTTTTTAATACTACTCGGCTGTTGCTAAGGCACCGCTTCCCTGGAGGAGCTCTCAGAGGTAAATACAGAGCTCTAAACAGTGCAAGAGCAACTGTTACTCATCCTCCTGCCCTGGATGGGCAGGTGCAGACACAGCTCCTGGGAATCTGGAAGCTGCAGGGATATTCTGGCTGTAAAGCTGTGCAGAGGGTGTGTGTCCTGCTGCACTGCACCGACGGGGAAGGGCAGAGCTGTGCTCTCCCTGTGTGCTGGGCAGGGCTGTGTCCCCTCCCGTGCCCTGCCTGGTCACACACGAGGTGGATCTGACACAGTCAGTGATCTGGAGAGAGATGCTGTGCTGGAAAATGGGGGCTGTTTCTGGGAACCCTGTTTCTTTTCCCTGGTGATGGAAGATGAAACCTGAGTGTCAGGGTGGCTGCTGACCCTCCAAAGGGCAGACTTGGCCCGATTTTAGTTTGATTCAGCTCAGGCAGGTCAGTAGCAGAGTGGAAAGGTGGATGTAGATGCTGCAGATGCTTCTGGTGAGTCTGTACATACTTGGCAATTCCTGTGCCTCAGACCTTTCCCCAGAGCCTCCCTTTGTGTATTTCTGTGCTCTCATCCTTGCCTCATTGGCAGAAGAAAATTGAAAGAGACATTCTTGTCCCAAGTGAAGAACAGTTTTGTTTACAGAAGCATCTTTTGACTTCACTGCCTTTTCACAGCTGTTGAAAGCTTCTGATTGCTTTCTAGAGGCAACTTCTGTGAATTCTCTTCTAATATTTTCATTGTGATTCATATCACAATACTCTGCAACGTGGCAAAGCTCTGGTTTCCTTTATTCCTTGTAATTAAGCCATGTCACTAGAAAAGTGTCCTCCTCTGACCTCGTTTGAGCAGTGACACTCACAGACTGCTGTGTCTGGTGACAGATGCAATTCTCCCCTCGATCTGCTATTCAAGCCCAACGCTCTGAACATACAGAGGTGAGGATATACTGTTTCTTCAAGGAGTTGTTTGTTCAGGGATGCCTTCTGGATATAGCTGGGAAGCTCTTGTGATCTGTGAAGACGATATTGTGTTCTCACTTTGTAGCAAATATTGCACCTACCTGTTTCAGTATTTCAAAATCAAATTAACTTTCCTGATCCCATTTGCAAGCCCACTGTCTGTATTTTTTGTTTGCAAGAGGAGGCAGGTTAGTTCCTCTTTCTAGAACCTTTTATTACAAAGCCGAGTCAATATCTTACTTCCATCAATTTGTCCTTTCTTGAAATATAACCTGACAGTATTTACACCCTTTTGTAGTGGTAGAAATCATAAACCAAAGAGCATTTGAGAAGAAATGAGTTAAGGAAGAAGAATCAGATCAATACTGGAAGAATTGAGATTTGGAGGAGAACAGCGAATTGGCTGGGGCACAGAGAAATGAGAGACAAGTTATATGCTAGAAGGATGGGGGTATCTGGAGAAGGAACACAAATTGTCAGTGTAAGATATGAGGACAGAGATGAAAAGAGAGAATTCAAAATTATTCTGTAGGTTAGGAGATGGAGAATATAGCCACAGTCTTGGTACCTGCCTTCCTGCAAGGGCCTCAGCCTCTCTGGTGGCAGGGGCAGTCACAGCGAGGGTGCAAGGAGACTTTAGACCTCCCCTGCCCTCTGCTTGCGCCTTTTCTCAAAGCAGGAGGAGTTTCTGTGTGTCCTCCCAGGGCGCAGTGACGCTCACGGCTCCTGCTGGAGTGGAAACACCCATTTTCACCAGCACAAGGACGCGGCGGTGTAACGCTGGAAGCGGCTGTTTTCTGCCTCTTCCCAATGAGGCTTTCAAACACCTAGCACAGAGTAAAATCAGCAAGTTCAAGGGAAAGTTGTGCAGAAGTGGATGATACCAACTAGGTTAAGAGCCCTAGCTCACAGTTTGGCTTCCACAGGAGCTATCCTGGTCTGGAGGATAAACGGATGCCAGCTGATTAACAACTAAGCACTGGGACTGCTCTAAGGCCTCCGGCATCTGATGTAATCCAAACTATGAAGTTAAATCATGGAATTGTGCAAAACACTGGTATTCATCTGTCCTTAAAGACAATTTGTTCTTGGCTTTCCATCAGTTCTGTATGATTTCTGTAAGGGGAAGTGCTTTGCAGAGAAATGCCAGCGGTGACTGTTTTGGATGAGTGTACAGGTCTGCGGGGTTTTGGTGGCTGTTTCCTTTTCTTGTTGCTGCTTTTGCGTTCGGCTGTGGGTTTGTTTTGTTTTGAGGGAGAGGAGCGGACAGGACTGCAGGCAAGAGTAAACTCTTGGCTATATCTGCCCCAAGGATGCAAAGTGTTACGTCCTTCCTTCTTACGCAGGATAATCTGATGCTGACCTTTAAGAACTGGTATAGAAATAGACTCTTAAAAACAAATGCAGGTAAGAGACAAGCCAGAGAAACCTCAGCTGAGGTCAGGCTAGATTTATACAATAGAAGCTAATTTCTGATACAGGTGAACAGAAACTTCCTTAGTTATACAGCCCCTGGTATATTTAAAGGGCACCAGTTAGTCCAAGTGGGTGAGAAGGGGACATACTGGCACTGTTCAAAGTTTGTGGAAGTGGTCTTCACATATGCTTAGGCTTGAACTTTTTATCCCATTCTTAAACCTGTAATTCCAGTCAATATTTTCCCCCACCAATTATTTATCACTTTCTAATGAATCCAGTAGCTGTGCATCATAATGACTACTGATTACTTTTGTATCTACTAGTAAACATTGCTCCTAACAAGTGGAGATGATTAATAATGTGTAAAAATAGTGAGGCACCAACTAGAACTTGCTTTGAAGTGAACATGAAGGTCACTCTTGATACCTTTAGCCTACTTCCCTCTCACTTCTGGGAGTTAGAGGGAAATGATGCACAAAAACACGAAGCTAAAATTAAATGCAAGTAAACAAAAGCTACAGACATTCACCTGGCATAACACTATATGGCACAGAGCTTTTGTTGGAAAAATCATTGGAAAGATGGTTATCTTAATTAAAAAAAAAATACCCGACTTTGAAAAATCTAAGAAACTTGTATTTGTTTGATCTGCACCTGTCAGTGATTTGACCATGTAAACTCTAAAAGTGGAAAACTCTTTGGAAAGGAAACACTAACACAATAATAGTGTTAATACATTTCTTCAAAGAGAAAGAAATGATTTAGTTTTTCCTGCGACACAAACTGCTTGGATAAACAAAGTTAATGCCGGAAATGAGATGGTGGTAAGTGAGGTATTCTGCTGATTTCTACTACTAGTGTTTCAGAAGTTTACCTTTCATATTAAGCTAGCACTAGTAAGAAGACCTAAGAGAATTGTGTCCATGGTGAAGTGTTTGTTTCATATCACAGAGGGCAGAATCTTCCAGCTCTATTTTGTGTTGTTAGATCAACAGATGTCAGCCAAAGTCTACACCACATACAGGGGACTGCTCAGTCTGTTCCTGTGCAGGAAGGCTGAAGAGAACCAACTGCTAAAACCTGCCATAAACCAGCATCTGTATCAAGGAGGGATTAGTGACCACTGGAAAAGGCATCAAAGTGACTCTTGCTCTTTCTCAGCCTTTTTCATTAAAGATGTCTGCCTTGAAGAGCAGAAGAACTGAGGGGCTGCCAGCCAGTGTCTGGGCTCAGCTTGGCTTCTCAAGATGATGTCTGGGGCTTGGGTATGAAGTTGTAGTTATTGCAGCGAGTTAGTCTCAGCTTCCCAGGAGTCTCCTCCGGCTGCACTTGTCAGCCCATGAAATGACCTCCCATAATGTAACTGGCAGAGAGGTTTCTGCAGGCAAACAGCAAATAACACACTTTGCGTGGGGCAAGGCTCCAACCCCAGGTCTCAGCCCAGGGAAGCCGCCCTGAGCGGGGTCCCCAAGCAATTCCAACAGCCTGGACAGCCTGGAGCAGGGCACCAGGGGCCACAGGAACAGAGAAGAACCTCTGCACCCTGCGCTGACCACAGGGTCTGTGTAAACAAACAGCACAGGACCTGTTGGCCGTGCACTGCACTCCATCTGGATGCAGGCTGCATTTTTCCCACACTCCAAATGTTGTTTAATTGATACTGGCCACTGTTATCCTCTGCCTCGTGCCAGGACATGTAGTGGGAGGCTATCTGGCATGGGCTGAAACAGTGCCAGGAAGTGTATTAATAGATAAACAGTTTACAGGATTGTGTACCACTGCTTGGGCTCACAGCCAGCTCCTGCTTAGTTTACCAGATAAAACAGTGAGGTCTCTTACAAAGTTACAGGGCTCTCCTACCTTCCTGGGAGGGCCTGTCACCCTAAGGCTGATGCTGTGGGTAGAATGCAAGTACCAACAGCTTCTCAGACAGGCCAGGTCTTCAGGAAAACTTTCTCATCTATCTGGCCTTTATGTCTGGGATTTATAGCTTGATTGCTCTGTTACCAGCTAAATAAGGTGACTTACTCTTCCCACCGTGACTTTTTAGTCTTTGCTGTAGATGAGATGAAAGGCTAAAAGATTTATTTCTTCAAAGGGGAAGTGTGAGTTTTTTGATGAGATGCACTCATTGCTTTGTGCAGGTCATTCACTGCTGCCAAAATATCACATTAAATAGAACTCAATCTCATCCCACACCTTGGCAAGGCAGGCAGGAATGGTCAGTAATTGCTGGGTGGCAGGATATTTCTTCGTGTTCCTCCTTACGAACTCAATCTGCCATCATAAATTCTTTGTCCATATCCACATATTAGAAAAAGTCGGGGCTGTTTGCTCACTGACTGCTAGCAGCATCAAAATGTCAGGTGGGGCAATAGCTTGGTCATGACCCTGCATGAGCAGGTCAGCTTGGGCTTCCATCCAGTGCCTCATGAAATTTGTATTTCCACTTGACTTTCAAGAACAGAAGCCTGACCAAATTGACTTGTTCAACTAAATTATTTATTGTTTGTCCAAGGGATCTAGTCGACTTGACCAAAGTGGGATTATTTATGGTCTTTTCTATCATCACAGCGTGATTAGATTTTTTTTTTTCCCTTTCAAAGTTTTTACTCATTTTTTTTTTTTTTCCCTGCTGGATGAGAGTCCCTAACTGACTGTGCTAGTGAGGGGTCTCTATGCAAACCAGCAGCCCAGGCGTTTCCTGGACGGAACAATAAAGATGAAAAAAAATTAAAATTCACCCAACCAGGCTCCTGGCTCACATCCTTGCCCTGGCTGCTGCTCTTGCAGGCAGTTGCTGCCTGCTCATCCCAAAGCATCTCTTGCCCACTCTCTTGGCAGAGAGACCTGGCCATGTGCTTGCCTCGGTTCGCAGCGTGATGCAGAGAGCCCTGTAACAGTTTGGTGCATGGCTTCCCATGGCGTGTTAGTTCATGTCGGTTGTCTGTCCCTCTTCTTTTTCATTAGCTTTGTTTTTGCTTTGTTTTCCACCAGAAAGGGAAGGGAGAGCCCTTTATCAGACAGTTGCTAGAAAGAACTTAATAAAAAAATCTTTGCTTTTTAAGTTTTTTTTCTAGTTTTCATACCTAGAATGTTATCTACCACTTCTTCTGGCTTGTCTGAAGTCACATAAATATTATTGTGTATCTGATTTGGAACATTCTATGTAGAATCAAAACAAGGCTTTGGTAAACCAAATCCCTCCTTGTTTACACAAGTATTCCCTGGGGCAAAGTATACCTTTTACTGTGATAAATATTTCTCAAATGGCTGGTGTGATACTGCAAAAGGTTAATGCCTACTTGCACTATATATCACATAAGTATGTTACTGATGTCTCAAATAATAATTGTTAAATGTCTTCATTACACTTTCTAATTCATTTTGTATTTACAAGAATATATTAGTTCTTGAATGGCATTTAACTCTGTAAAACAGTGATTAAGATATGTAACAGGCTTCAAAGATTAACATCACAAAACTACAGACAGTTCACGCAGCACGATAAATAATGTGCAGAAAAAATTACTTGCTAAGCATTGCAAATCAAACAATATTACAGCTCTAGAAAAATTATTCATGTTTGTAGAGGTCGTGTTACAACAGTAAATAATGTTTAAATCTGTTGGGGGTTTTACTAAGTATATATATTTTTGTCCAGGGTAGAGCTCAGATAATGTATCAAATAATTTTAAATGCATTAACATTTTGTGCTGAGAGTTCCAGGGTAAGATCTTGGCCCTCCTGAATATGTACTGAAGTCATATAATCAGGCTCCCACTGCCCTTATGATGCAAACCTGGTGGTAAGGTTGTCTTCATTTTGTTATCCTTGCCATTATACTAAGTTGGGCTTCACACTGTCAATTCTTAAAAAAAAAAACCCAAAAAACAAACCCCCAGTTTAGAGCTCCACTTGGAGTACAAGCTGCTCTCTTTGCTAGGCCAAATGTCTTTTGACTTCTGGGGAAGGAGACCCAGAGAACAGACCAGCACCAGTTTGGTCTCCACAGTATGTTAAACTTTGTGAGGACAATCTGTATTGGTTCAAAGACCATAAAGGCAATTTAGCCCCTGGTTATCATGTGTTAATTGTGGAACATAACAGTTCCATTAAAACAAACATGAAAACCCATGCTGTGACTTAGTGGCTTGTATAAAGCCTTAAATCAGTATCACATAAAAGCTTTTTGGCCAAATTCCTGCCTGTTTCAGCCAGGGAACCTAGGACAAGGCAGACCAAATGAGCGTCTGACACCTTTTTTCTCCTATATGCAGAATTTCCAAACCCACTGCAAAATCATTTCTGTTGGAGATGACCTGGATTTTTGTGAGATGTTACTCTGAGAGATGACATGGAGGATCATTCTTTCATGTGGCGGGATGCCCATGAAAGAGCTGAGGGAAAGGAGACCATTACTCTATTGAAAAGGGCTTTTTTAAAACCCAACCTCTCAATAGGTGGACATTAAAAATGAGAACAATGTTCTATTTTAAAATTACCTGTTCAGTTCTCAAAAGCACTTCTGTAGGACAAGAAAAAGAATGTGACTAGTCACTTCTACAGTAAAACTAGACATTTCACTAGCTAGTAAGCATGGAACTTTTTCTCTTTTGCACCTCAATATATAATTTTTTTTCAGAATCATGAAGACCTGTTGAATGTTCTTAATAGGAGTCTGTCTCATGAATAACCTTTTTTGAAAACCAAAGCTTTTTGACCCTATAGACAACTCAAGTGCAAAGCAGTAATGGATGGGTGTGGGAGACTTGTGGGAGCCAAGGCTGTAGGGTTGAATGTTGCCAGAGGTGTGGTGGTTTTTGCTGTTTGTTTGCTTTAAAGCTCAGCCAGCATCTTGCACTGCTCACATACAAGGAGCTTTCTGTTTGCACCGAAGGAATATGAAGATGCTATTGTGACAACATCTTTGGAATAAGCACAGAAAAAATATTTCTTCCTCCTTCGAGACTCAAGTTTTAAGTGGGCTATTAAAGGAAATGAGGCTGCTGGGATCTTGGAGCAAGATTCCAGCTGGTTTTTGGCAGCCACGTGCCTATGGCAGGTGGTGGGGGTGCACTAGGTACCCCCCTGCACCCCGGTGTGAGTCCCAGGGGTGCCGTCCCACTGGGACAGAGCACAAGGCTGGGAGAGCATTGCACAGGAGTGCAAACCCTGAAATGGGCAATGTTTGAAACATCTGTGTTGCATCAGCATCGTGGAGCCCTGGAGATAGAGCAAACTGCATCACGCTGGGCTGGAACAATCGGGCAGCCTGAGCAGTGGGCAGTGGCTGCAGGGAGTTTGAGCTGTGCCAGCTGAAGCCCTGGGAAGTGTCAGGACTGGTAATGAGGCGAGCAAGTGAAACATTCGGGCTGCTGTCAATTCCAGCACAAAATTCGAGCTGTTCTTCTCAAATCAGTAGCCAAAATCAAACCATTACCAGGACTTCATCCCAAATTCTCCTCCAAGACACTGTGCCTGCCCTGTGAGCCGCGGGTATGGCCCTGGGCACTGGGATGGATGTGTGGGGTGTGCACCTCCCTGAACGAGGTGGTGACTGAATCCCACGCCGCAGCCCCTCAGCTCTGTGCCTGCAGCAGTGACTGACAGCCTGACTGCTGAACACCCACGTACAGAGAGAGGCTGCACTGTACATATGGCAGAGAACAGAAAAAAGACCAAAGGAAATTTAGCAAAAAAATCTATTTTTCAGAAGAGGACGGGGGATACAAAGAGCAAGTAATTCTTTAGTGCAGAAAAAAAGATTGCAGCTGGTTAAGACAAAACATCCAAGTTTTCTCTCTATTCCAGTTTTATTCTACTGCATAGGCATCTGTCATGTATGGCCAAAATACCAGATTTTTCTTCTCTTAAATAGTACAAAGAAGGAACAGAAAGAGGAGAGGAGACTGATGAACATCAACTCTTGGCAGCTAGCAAGTGATGACATGAAAAGCACTTATGGCAATCTCTAAGCACGGTTATTTTTAATTTATTTAAAAGAAAATGCTATTCAGAACAGGAGTAAGTTGTTGGCAGGAGCTCTGTTATATTAATTTGTCTATAAATGTAATGTTTGTAACTCGCTCTTCATGCACGGCTTGGAAGATTTATTTGGATGAAAAATTACAGCTGTTGGTGGTGGTCTCTGCAAGTAAGCTCAGCCTAACAGAGCTCTGTGAATATAAGGAGCTCTGTGACCTGTTGCTGGTCTTCTTTAACTCTCTAGATCTCAAGGAAGAAAATACAAAGCAAGATATCAAGAGTAAGCACCCGTAGTATTTAAAATTGATTAGATTTAAGATTATGCTATAAAACGTTCTGCTGGGAGACTAGACAAGATAACACATTTATCTTATGACTTCCTACTGTTGTTTATCACTTCTGTACTAATAGGACAGGTGAACTATTTCACAAAATAGATGGTGCTATCTTGCCTTTGTAGTTAGAACTTTGTTTGAGGTTGAAATCTTTCTTATTGGGGATGCAGGGAGGTGTTAGCTAGGATGAAGTACATGTCTGAACTGGACTGGTCATCCTGAAAAGATTTTTTTCAGAGACGATCTCATAGCATAACATGGCAACTTTCCATTTGGATTTGTTATGATCACTAGGACTATCTCAGGCATCATTCCAATTGCACTTACTTGCATCTGATGCCGGTTAAATGGCTTCAGAGACGATGTCTGTGACTTCCACTATGGGAAGCTGGAGGTCAAACAGGTCCCTTCTGCACCTGATGTCAGTGACAGCCCAGCATCTGTCGTGTGCCAGCCATGTGTGTGACAGCTCTGCAGCCCAGATCTGTGTGTGTGTGTGTGTGTGTG
>VZTJ01003413.1:296234-307514 GCA_013397795.1 Orthonyx spaldingii | reverse complement strand
GGCGTGTGTGTGTGTGTGTGTGTGTGACACTCCCGCAGCCCATTCTGCTGCAGGCAGGGTGACACCACCGCTGACCCAAGGGTCGGACACCCAGAGATGTGCCCGGGGCAGGGGGTGGCCGTGAGGTGACAGCGCATCTCTGGCCACGTGCTGAGGCGGTGGAGCGAAACCAGCTCTGTGTGTTTCACACAAGTTTGTTGTCCCCGGTTTTACCATGTGTACAGGACGGTCTTTGACTAGGGCACATCAACAAGCATTCGTTTCGCGTTAAGTCACAAGAACGTGAAGGTTTGGAAAGAAGGGCAGGAGAGATTTTCTTTTTTCCCCCCCCCTTCTGTCTCATCTAAGAACTATGTGGGTTGCAGCAACCAGACAGCATGGTTCTTGCGACAAGTTCAGACTTGAAAACAAAAGCCCAGCGGCCCGGGGGCTCTGCGTGCCCGCCCCGGACAGGGGGTCTCCCCTTCTGTGGTCCCGGAGCGACAGCGGAATAGCCGTGACCAAACCCCAGAACTTTGCAGCCTCTGGATATAAAGCCTCCGCTTGCGCCAGCCCTGCGATTGAAGCAGCTGTCACGCAGTCCCCTCGAGGGCAGCGGCGGAGCGGGGCCGCACCCCGAGCCCGCGGGTCCCGTCCCCGAGCGGCGGCCGGGCCGGGGAGGCTGCTCGGCTCTGCCGGTGCCGCCGCAGCGGGGACGGCGCTGCCCTGTGCCCTCAGCCTGGCAGCGCCGCCCGGAGCCGCCCCGCGGGCAGGGGACGGGAGGGGACCCGATCCCTTCCCCGGCGCGGCCGCCCCGGAGCCCTGCCCGCCCGCCGAGCTTACCTGCGGGCGAGACCAGCTCGCCTTCGCTGAGCTCCGCCGAGTCCGAGTCCATGCGGCAGGCGCCGGGGGGCGGCTCGGCGAGGCCGGGGGGCGGCTCGGGCCGCCGCTGGCAGGAGCAGAGCCCGGAGCGGCGGAGCGCAGCCCGCTGCCTTCTCCTGCGCTCGCCGCCGGGCGCTGGGTCCGCGCCACCACATGCGGCCACCCCGCCGAGTGCCATTGGCTGCGGGCGGAGCGGGGCCGGCCGGGCGCGCCGGGGGCGGGGGCAGCGGGGGCGCGGCGGAGGAGCAGCTCCCGCCCGAGCTGGGCTGCCCGGCCCCGCACCGCTCGGGGCCGCTCCGCAGGAAGGACTGCTGAGCGCAGAAATAGCGAAATGACGGTCCCGTACGCTGCCGTGTGTCTTTTGCATCGCTCTTCTTGTGGGCATCTCCCCTGAGCTTCAGTTGCCTTGTCTCTTTTCACTGGCTCTGTCTCCTCAATGATAAGTGGCCTCAAAAGTTAGAACAGTGGAGACCAATGGGGAAGTGCCAGTTCTTGTTGGGTTTCAGTGCCCAGAAAGCTATTAAAGGTCTGAATTCTGTTGCTTCCTGTTTGTACATTTTTCTGAGGGAGACAGTGCAATATCTGGTAAATGGTCATGTCATTAGATTGTTTTGAACTGAAAAAAATTTGTAAGTTGAATTCTGCAGGTTTTGCTTCTTCCTACAAGCTGTTACAGTCATGAGCTATCTCCTGATTCAGATGGTTGAGGTCACTTGTTCAACTCCAAGGTTAGACAGATCTTTCCCTTTGCTTTTATTCCTTTCTAGCTTTTCTTGCTGTTATAGACCAACGGTGAATCCTAACACAAAAGTCTCAGGAAAGCAGTAGCAAAAAGTACTTTTCTAACTGGAAACCAAACGCCATCCTAAAACAGGCCTTGGAGAGCTACCTGATCCATGGACGTGTCGCATCCTAAACGCCAGCCAGGGCCTTCCACACTTACCTGCAGCACACTGCAGTCTCCAGCCAGAGGTTTATGTCTGTAGCTGTAGACCACAGACTGCTTTATTCTGGAACTCTCTCCCCCAAAACCATAAACCCTTCTTGCTGGATAAAGCAATGTCTGGATGCTGCTTTCAGGCTGCATATAGCAAAATATCTATTGCATCAGATTAAGCCTGACACTCTTGACAAGTGTGAAGACTTTTTCTTAACACAGAGCATGAGATTTAAAAAAAAAAGTTTCTTGAAACTCAAAGGGCCCTGTCAAATTCTTTCCAGTAATAGCTTATCCTGTGCAAGGCTACAATACTAAAATTGAAGCCGGTTTGGGTTATGTTCTAAGGTGAATCTTAGCTTGTTCCCCTGCCTTCAAACCAGGTTGAGCCTGAAGAGAGAAAAGACCTCAAACTTTCTGACCCTGGAATACACACATTGCTATGGCAAATTTAGACAGAAACTTATTTTCAAAAGGAGTGAAAAGTTAGTTGTTAAGTAATTCGGAACATTTCATAACCTGTCATAACCTGACCCTGTACTGTGAAGACATTTACAGGTTTTATTCCATGAAAACGACTTCTGACTTTTGTTTGCAGATGTTTTCATTACATTTAAAATGACATTCCAAATACTGCTGATTATAATCTCATAAATTAGTATCATGTAAGGAAAAACATCTAAACCGAAGTGATTCTAGGTTTCTGTTGTGAAAAGCCAGTGCAAAATTTGACTGTAGAATATGTGGGGAACCTACAGTCGTGATGTAAACAAGGTAGCAACAGAAAAATCCCAATATTAAGTCACAGAAATAATCCCAGATACAACGCCAAGCATAGAATCTGAGAGCTGAAAGGATTTTAGTCTTTCTTTGTTGTTTGCTTTTGACAAACATAAATGC
Source organism: Orthonyx spaldingii (assembly GCA_013397795.1). Classification (NCBI taxonomy): domain Eukaryota; kingdom Metazoa; phylum Chordata; class Aves; order Passeriformes; family Orthonychidae; genus Orthonyx; species Orthonyx spaldingii. The sequence goes on along the minus strand of VZTJ01003413.1, from coordinate 304,816 downwards.
AACCTAAACCACCTTCCTAATAAGAGCACAGTTTAGTAGGAGGAGCGAGTTTGTATTTGAGTGCAATTAATTAATTTTATGGATTGTCTTTAGTTGCTTGAAACTAGTGATAATTTCTAAGCTGGACAAATTCTGACTTTTTAATGGCACTGGCTGTAATCAGATAAGCAAAGGAACATGGTGATTTTTTGAAGGGACCAGCAGAACATTTCCAGCTCTCTCAGGGGCAAAGAGTTCTGCAGTGAATTTTGGGCCATGGACCGAGCTGATACAATGCAGCCTCTCCAAGGTGTGTCCTAGGCACTGGCCTTACCCTATTTTCGGTGTGGGATTTTTTCTTTTCTGAGTGTATATCCTTTGCTATAATTGGAATTAAATGTTAAACTCTCAGTAGTCCCACTTCTCTGCTACTGATCATAGTTCAGTGAGTAGAGGGAAAAGTTATTTTTCATGATCCTCTGAAAGACCAAAGTCTTATCATGGAACAGTTAAAAGGAAAACCCAAGCCCCACTTATTTTAATTCTTGTTAGCTTTTTTTATCCTTGCCTAACCACACTAATAAATATAATGATGGAAATGGTATAACTTAATCAATATTGTATTGCATCATGCTTGTGATGTATACATTGGGTGTTCTCATTACTCTGCTGTAATTACTTGCTATTTGACAGTAAATGCTGCCTCAAGATTACTTTCCCTTTTTATGGCTGCTAACTGTAAAGCAGTTAGAAAAGTTTTCAGCTGTAACAGAATGAGCATATTGTTTCATTTCAAAACATATGGTTAGAATTCAGGGTTTTTTTCCTCTCAATGTTCTCTGCCCAGTGCAGTCCCGCACTTGGTTTAACATGTGACCTGGAAAATTCCATATGCTCAGAGTTCTGAACTTCATAGTTTCCACTCATTACAATACTGGTGCAGAGAAAAGCACAAAAAGTTTATTAACAGCAATAAATGCACTTATCTAGATGCCTGTTAAATGAAACTCCACATGGAGAAACTTGGCGTTTCAGGATTCGTATTTTGCATTTGGTACAAATAATGTAATTACATATTTATTCATTATTATAAGCTAAATCTCTGTGACCGTAGCTCTGCAACTGTTTCCTTTATTCCTTCCTAAAGACTGGGATGTTTAGAATCTGGAATGTTTTTTCTCATGGCTGAGTTAATATATTTGTCTGTAAATCTCTGTAAATATGATGTAGCAGGGGAGCTGGTGACATTGGAACTGCCCCATGTAATCCCAGCTATATGATGCTGCATCACTGTGTGGCTCCTCCATTCACATTTTGGCTGCATCTGGTCTTGATCTTCATTCCATATGGAACTTAGCTGAAATCCTCCTCTGCCCACTCCTTGTGTGAGTGCTGCAGAGCTGCCTGTGACAGCTTTTAGGGCTCATGCTTTTGCACTGTTCTATTGGCAGATCACGCCTGCATGTTCACACAAATACAATTTCATTGTATCCTAAATGCTTAAGTAGCCCAGCTACCATTCCATCTATGTCTTACATTTATCCATACAGGCCTGCTGTGATATCATGATAGTATTTTTCTTTTTCAGAGGGAAGGAAATGAGGTACTGAGAAGCTCTGATTTAATTTCACCTGAATCCCATGAGCTGTACCTGAACTGTTCAGTTATCCTTTTGTGCTGAATAAAACCTGGTGAACTGCCTCTGGTTTGCTACTCAAGCTTTCCTCCTTCAAACTGAGCCTTCAAACCTATAACAGGAAACAGTCTCTCTTTTCTTTCCATTGTTACATCTAACAGAACCCCCACTACCCTCTTTGTGTTTGACTTGTGTCCTTTAGACTGTCCAGACAGGTGGGTAGGATTGTATCTTCTTCTCAGTTCTAAATGTAAAAATAGAAAGTTATATTTTTTTCTCACAAATTATTTCTTAACATTATTTAAATTAGTCAACCCTAGGATGTACTGTTTCTAAACTTGTTGCCTAATATTATGTTTCACTATTTATTTTATCTTTCATAATCGCTAAGGAAACTTCCAAGTCTGACCATTTATGAGACTCTGGCAGTCACACTCTTCCCTAACAATATCCAAGCACCATTGCTACTGAACGTATTAAACAGAGCAGCATCTCCCACAGGCTGACATACTCACAAAATGTACTCTAGGAGATTTTAGGGGTTTTTTCCCAGTTTCTTTGTGGTGTACGTGTATATATTTCGTGAAGAAAACTACCCTGCACCATTATTGCCAGACCATGAATGACTGGTATCAGTAGATTCTCTGTCAACAGTTTTGTCATGCTGGCAACTTAGGCTCTTGCTGGTGTCTGGAAGCCCATCAGCATGCATTGCATGTGTAGATTTTGCATGCACTGCTAGGAGATTTTTGTTGCAATGATCTCCTGTGGTCTGCAGACAGCCTTCTTACCTGATTTAGAGTTCAAATAATGAACAAGATGTCTCTGTTACTTTAACTCTTATGTGCCAGCAGATATTCAAAGATCTGGATTTTTGTAACACATGATGTAGGCAGTGCTTGTACATCCTGTGTTGGGAGGATAAATATGGGACAGTTCAGCATTTTCTGTTCTCTCTCCTTTTAAAGTAACTGTAAGAGATGGAGAGCATCAGTTCTCATTACCTACCATAGCATGGACGTATTTTTAGCCATTGGTCTTGCTGAATTATGTTCTGCCTTTGGTGCTGGCTTCTTAAAGAAGAGCTGAGGAAGCAGTCACAGGCTGAGGCTGCAGCCTGGTGCTGGTGTGAACCTGTGCTGTGATGCTTGAAACACCAGATTTAAAGACTGAAGCAGAGTTTCTGTCCTGTCACCTCAATGCCTTGTAAGCTGCTCTTAGGAGATTTTAATTCCAAATGAAATGAAGTGAGAAAGTAGTAACTTGTCCCATTTCCTCTTAGCTTGGAGAAACAAGGCTCCCATGGGAACTGAACAGCAAAAATGTCCATGTACATTTTTGGCCATGAGGATGTTGTTACTTTTCTGTTCAGTTTTAGTAGGATTTTGCCTGTGGAATAAGGTTTTCTGTATTGAACTTTAAATTGGATTGCCTGGGTATTTCATTGTTTTCTATGACTTTAGTGATACTGGGTTTTATTTTCTTAAAGATACTTTACCATTCCTTGTGTGAGACAGTGATTTATCCTGTGCTTCGAAAGATATGAATCTTTTAAGTTATAGATGCAATTACCTGTAGATTGGCAAACTCATGAATTCATAACCTTGCTTTCTAAGTGATTGAAGAAATGAAAGGTACTTTCCCAAATTGAAAAAGCACCTCTTAATTCTGTTGCTGGGAAATGTCTTTCGAGGAATTTCTGCATGGAAATTTTATTGCTTAAACCATGACCCTAATTTTTTTTATGAGGACTAATTAAAGCATTGTAAGTGACTTTATAATCAGGGCTTTAAAATAATTTTACTTGCAATTTTAAATTTCATTATGGATGGGGTACTAATAATGTTAAAGGCTAAAACTGATTAGCTGAAATGAATTTTTGTTTTCTCTGTTGTGGGGATGGGGAAATAAACTTTAAAGAATTTTTCTCAAGGGAGTCACTGTGAAACACAGGATAAAACAGGGGATTTTGTTCTGTTTTATTCCTATTCTGATGCTGTCTAGGGAAAGCTGGGGGACAGCTGCCAGTCTAAACCTTTTTCCTTTCTGCCATTTTCTTTGGGAATTATTTTTAATTCTTGTGGTGGTCACTGAAGTTATTTTAAAATATGCTGCATGTCTTACTTTCCATGTGTTATTGAGTTATGCACTTCAAGATGAGGGTTGATTACCTGATGGCTACATTGAAGCCTTTGGCCATGTCTAATGTGCAAACTCAACTCAGTGAAGCCAGCAGTGCTTGTTACTGAGCTGGGTTTCAGGATGCTCTGAGGCAGTTTTATGCTTCCAGTCTGGAAGATGGGTCATCCTTGTTTTCATCCCTGATTTCAAATTGTGTGTAGGAGGATTCCACAACTTCACCATACTCTGAGAAAGCACAGAAAATTTTGTTGCTAGGAAACCGTGGAGGACCTATACTGTACTGTCTTTCCAGAATGTTTATAGGTAGCATCAGTTATTTAATTAACTTCTCTAATCCTGCTCCTTATGCAAGCATCCACTTTTTTTTTATGGTCATGATGTTTGTTGCACGCTTGTGTATACTAGAAAATGCGTTCTCTCTGTGGTTATTTCTGTATAACTTTATTCTTCAACACACAAAGCCCAACCTCCTCAACGTTTCCAATTAGGTTGTGTTTGGGGAGCTGTTATTTATTCACATCACAATGATGCCTGTACATCCTGATTTATTAGAACAGATAGGTCACACTTTCTCACAAAAGACAAATGCTGAGATCCACAGAGTTGCACGTCTTGTGTAGAAATTTAATAAATTGGATATTATCAGGAAAAGTCTTAAAGAATTCAGTGTTTTGCAGCTGACTAGGTCTGATGATGCCTCTTTACATTTGATGCTGTGGCTCTGACTGTACAGCCACAAGATGTACCTGCACGCTGGAAAGATGCCAGAATCAATGATGTGGATTTCAGCTATGATGGAAGAGGGATGCAGCAGCTGGGACTGGTTTTGGGGGAGAGTTTCTGCTGAGACGTGTAGCATCCTTTGAACTAAAAGGAATCATGATCTCTGAGAGGCAATCATAGAGGCAGGAATCAATATTTTGTGGAGCAATTCACTAACATCCACAAATGGATCAGAATGCTCAAATGGCAGAATGTTAATACTCTCATCTGTGGTTTCTGTAGAGCTTGATGTGGTTTTTGGAACAGCATGGAAACATCATCTGACAGTGTGTGGGCATTACTTCATGGCCATTCCTAATAGCATGGCAAAAAGCACTCTGCTGCCCACCTGTCTATAAATAACTAAATATCATCAACCCAGGAATAGAATTGCATTTTATGGGTAGTCTTGGGAACATGCAACATAGGCAATTAGGTTACATGTAGTCCTACAACAATCCCACTAAAAGGAATGGAGTTACTTAGAAACTTGCTGTCCAGGTCACTTTCAGGTGAGTTATTTCTCTTGCACACACTGATGGGGCTCAGAGTATCCATAAATACAATGTATGAAGGACTTGAGTTCAACTTGGACAATGCAAATTTGTCTTTAGATAAGATCTAGACCCTTTATTTTGTATAACTAAATTTTTGGTTTGTAGATCTTGGGTCCTTTTTTCAGCTAAGACAAAAGATCACCTTCTTTTAACATTGCTGAGGTCGGTACTGTGGGATGTGTCTGCCTAAAAATGTCTAGTCAACAACTTTATGTGAGTTCTATCTACTTCCAGCATAGAATCACAGAATCATTAAGGTTGGAAAATACCTCCAAGATCGAGTTCAACGTTTGGTCAAACACCACCTTACAACTAAGCCTTAGCACTCATGTGCCATGCCCAGCTGTTTCCCTGCTGCTACCACTGTTTGTATGAGGGATCATGGTTACTGTTTGTGCTCCTTCAGGAAAAAGAAATACTCATCTGCTTCCTGAAGGGAAGAAAAAAATACCTTGAATTTCTGCCTTTCATCACTGTTCCACATCAAGGACCTAGAATAGAGTGTGGGAGTTTGGGACAGAGCTGCTGTGGGGAGACTTAATATTGAAATGCCTGAAGTCTCCAATTGTTTTCACTGCATGATGGACTCTCTTTGCTCTTCCAGTGCTTTATTTTGTGAAAGATGTGCAGAGAAAAGGAGCTGGGAAAAACAAGCTTATGTGATGCATAATGCAGTGGTGCATCAGTGCAATGTGCATGGCTGCCAAGCAGGCTATAAAAAAGTATCATAGGATATTGGGATCATAGGATAGTCCGGGTTGGAGGGCATCTCAGGGTGTTAATCAGTCAAACCTCACAGGACACAACACCTTTCAGCAGGGCATGTTCTGTCTTGGTTTGTCATGCAGCTGTAAACTAGATGTAAAAATTAGAGAATTAAACCAGAAACTGTAGGTAGGAGAGAATCCGTTATCTGAAAGCAGTTTAGAGCCAATGATGGTAACCCAGCCATTACTGTAACAACTGTTCCTACCAAGGCTTTTGTCACATTAAAATTGCAATGTCTGGTACATTTGAAAAGAATGGCAAGCAAAGATTGACTCGTGGGGGAGGCCAAGCGTTTCCCATTTTCAGAGAGGCAGGTGGAAGTGGAGGCTCAGCATCTCCCAGGAAGCCCTGAGCACCTCAAAGGATTGGAGACTGACAGGGAAACTGGGTGGTGGAGTGGGATGATCAGATCAGCAGCACGTGGTGCAAATCCTGAGGAGCAGACAGCACCAGGTGCTTTGGAATGTGAGAACCCAAACCCTCTCTCTCTCTGTGCACGGCTAAGAGGCCCAATTCCTCACTGGGAGCAAAAGTGAAGGAGCAGACTTGTGCTGGTGTCCATGGGTGGGTTGTGGAACACCGCTCAGCTCCCCATCAGCAGTTCCAGGGAGCAGCTGAGTCACTGCAGAGACTCATGATGACAGCACAAGCCCAAGGGCAGATCAGTGGCTGCAGCAGACGACATAACAAAAGAGTCTGAAGAAGGATAGAAAGTCATCCCAAAGTCTGTGAACTGAAATGCTGCAGGAGATCATCAGGGTACTGAAGCAAGCGTGCTCCTTCCTTAGACTAAAGAAATACGGTTCCCATTGTCTTGAAGGACAATGAACCCTGATTGAACCCCCATAACTGGCAAGAAATCACACCCAGCAAACATCAGTCTTATTAAATGAGACCACATTACCCTAAACAGAGCTTTCAGAGCCTGGTTAGAGTCAGCCAGGTGCCATGCAGTTATAAGTCTACTGAGACTTTAGAAAGAAGGACCTAAAGAAGTAGCTGATATCTTTCTGGAGATAAAAATTTCTGGGGTGAAACTGAGCCTGGCCACTCATGTTTTTACTGAAGGACAGCATTCTTCTAAGGAGTTCTAGGAGTTTAAGAGGTCTAATAAGCAAAGTTTAGCACCGAAGGAGGCAAGGAGCCTGTGCCTTGCCGTCGTCCCAGGGCAACATACAACAGGAATGAGGAGTGAGTCAAATGTCCACAGCTGAGGTACAGTTGCAACTCAATTTTTATACTGTAACTGTTAGGAGAGGGAATCCTTAGTTAGCTGATGATATAACTGGTAAAATGTTTAAAGTTAGGCAGAGATTTAATAGGTAGAAATGAAAATAAATATAAGAAGTACAAGGATATGTACAATTATGACTACAAAGCATAGAGTATCACGTTGACCACCAGCCAAACCTGCTTTGGGATAACTGCCTCAGTTTCAGAAAAGGACTTTAATTGTTTAAAGCGAGATGCTGTTGATATTGAGAACTACTACATGAAAAGCCAATCTCACACAGCACTGGACAAAGCATATATGGATTGGATTTAAGCAGTCCATTTTTTGTATCCCTCTAACAGGCTGTGGTAAAATGAATCCTGAAATACCTTGTGTTATGACTCATCTGATATTACGATGTGTCAGTGTTCATAAACAATGCTGTTCATCTTCTGTGTGTGTGCCTGTGTAAGAGACGTAGGTGGAAGCTGAAATTTTAGTTGTGATGACTCAGCCTTTATTCACTGTTTTCCTTATTTCTGATTTATGAAGAAATTCTCTTCTTTCCTGTGCACTTAGATGGGTGAAGTTCAAGGCCTCAGTGAGGAATGTAATATGTTCATTTCCTGGAACAATCCTGAGCTTTTTATGCCTCGGATATTTGACTGTTAAAAATTCAATCTCCTATCCCAGGCAGTGATCTGGATGTTTGGCCCTCGTTTCTTCACTCCCTTTCTTTGTGTTCCACTTGAGTTAATGGAGGCCCCTCTTCTCTGTTGGATTTTACATGCTATTGCTAAAGTGTTTTTGTGGGTAAAGATTTTTTGGAGTCATATGTCTTTTGTGAATTTCATATTCTTAAATTAAGCATTCTCCTTTTGTTATCTTGCCAGACTATTTGATAAGCAGTGATCAATTGGAAAACAATGCAGAATGTTTATGCAAAAATTAGGGAGAGTTTTGGTGGTGATTTAGGTATTGGTTGGTAAAGAGACGAAATAGTCTGTTCAACTTTCCACTGTGGTGGGGTTTTTTTTTCCTGTTTGTTTTGTATTTAAATGAGTATTTAGATCACTCTAAATTCCAGATTCCGTAATTTGCATAATCTATCACCTGATAAAATCTCCTTGAATCAAGTATGAAAAAGGTGACTTGTGTTGTAAGAGGGCCGAGTTCAGGCAGTTCCCACTCCGATTTTGTGCCGGTGCCTCGGGAGCCGCACGGCCTCAGCGCAGCCGGCAGATGGAGAGCTGGACCAGCTGCTTGAAACCCTTCTCGCCCGCCTGTGCCTGGCACGCACGCTGTGACTCTCACAAAAGCTGCTGTGCTCTCGATGCTGCATGTTCCTTGCCAAGCAGGGACCTGCGCTTCCAAAGGTGGACCCTGTTATAGTTATTTGAATTATCTTTTCTTCACAGCTAGGATTTGCTCAGCTTGTGACTTTTAAACCTTCGTGGACAGCGATGGCATGTAGAAATGGGGTGATCATTGCAAAGTCAGGACATAAATACATTTCTGGGGGGGG
>VZTJ01003413.1:243743-296203 GCA_013397795.1 Orthonyx spaldingii | reverse complement strand
TGGTTTGAAGGCACTTCTATTTAGCATCATGAAAATTCAAAGGTCCATAACAGAAGTATACTTGCCAGCCTCGATGTCTTTCAGTGGTGTGTTAATGATGGGTTATGAGGCTGCAGGAGCAGTATCGGTACATAAATAGACACAGGAGTCGCAGTTCTGCCATGGCTGAGTGCAGACCTTGTTCTGGAACTCCCGAGAACCTTGTTGCACCTGGGCAAATGGATGCAATATTGTTGGTACAGTAATCCCTTCATTTAGGGCACGTTCAACCCGAGACTTCCTCTTATAGCTTTGTTTTGTTACCTGCTAACTCCTTGAATGGCTGAAGCCGTTTCAGTACAAAAGCTGATGGAAGCTGTGACAGCCTCGGGAGTCACAAGAGCAGAAAGGAAAGAGGCGGCTGTGCCAAGGGCTGTTGGTGTGGTATCACATTTTCTTTGCCAAGTTCTACTTTGTCCTGATCCCCTGCACTTCAGGGAATAGGGACACCACCAACAGAAGCAAGCTGTTTGTGATCCCCCCCAAGTTTTGCCCTTGTCTGTTCCACAATGGGTTTGCTGGACCATCTCCCTCTGTTTCTTTGTAGCTGCTCAGGCAGCCCAGCATGACTCTTCCTCGGCTGCCTACCATCTGCCCGTGGACTCCCTTCTCCTTTTGTTTCTCTTCAAAAGCTCACTCCTGCGAGGCACTGCGAGTCTGCCATGAAATCCTAAACATTCGTGTTTCCTGCTGATGTTTAGGGAAAGTCCTTGCTGGCCATCAGTTAAGAGAGTTTAGCATCTCGAGAGGAGGGATAGTGCCTTGTAAAGCCAGCAATGGCAGCTCTGCTTGAGCCATGTTTCTCAGAGCCTTGTAATGATGTCCTAATGAATATTTATCATTATTTGTGGCACCCTATTTTCAGCAGTTGTGCATTATAGTAACAGCTGACAAAATGTTCGTTTTGGTTTGTAATGAAATTGTCTCTGTTTTAGCTGTTGATTATGGTGGGGATGTCACTCCCCTACCATTGTGTCTGCCATTATAACACAGCTGGATTATTGGCAGGCTTGCAAGATTAAAGGCATATCTATCTGAGAAGTTTCTTGTCAGGATGAGGGTCTCTGAGCTGAAATGTTAACTCCTTATGCTGTGCATTTATCTCATAGCAGTGGGTTTTTTGGGGTTTTTTTTTAGCATAACAGAAGTCTTCCAAAACTTCTCACGCTTTTAAGTGGCAACCACTAAAATCAAACTCCTTCAGTAAGAAGAAATACAGAAGTGTTCACTGATAAAGTAAATTAAATTGAGTTAGATTCTTATCAACTTTGTCAGTAGAAGTGACAATATTGTGTTACAGTAAGGAATGCTTGCTAGGTGTGTGCCACAAGAAAGCTGTGTATGCTCTTTGGCAAGGTGTAGTTAGGTAGTACTTTATTTTGAACAATCTCCAAGCCCTTGGCTCATCTGTCAGGTGTTGTACATCCTCTCCTGTATCCTTATGATTAGGCCAACACAGTAATCCAGAGCTGATTCCTGTAACAGGGATGATGCAGGCACATGTGTGGAGTTTTTCATGCATGTGTTCCTTGTTTCACTGCACAAGCAAGCTGACACAGAAGCCAGGTATCTGAGCAATCCAGAGAAAGCTGCTTTGGAGGTTGGGACCTTTATTTTCTTTCCTGCCCAAGTCCATTGACCTGATGGTGCAAGTGATGCGTTAACAATAAACCCTGAATGTGTTTCAAGTGGCACACAGCCTTGGGTTTCAGTACCAATGCAGTTATTCCAGCTCTCGTCAGTGAAAAGAATTTATAACTTGACAGTTACATTTAGGAATCTGGTCCAAATGTTTTTTGATAGTTTTCCCAGAATTAAGTTTTAGAACAACCCATGTTGGTCTGGAAGCCTTTTCACACTGCCCTTTTTTTAGCTATGAAACCTACATGAAAATGCTCCTTAGGCTGAAGACTTTAGACTTTTGCCAACAGAGAGAACAGCTTTAAATAAACAGTATTTTGGGATTTCTGTTTCCTTTTTCTCAAATAATGCTGCAGTCCAGAGGATGTGCAGTTTAGACAAATGACATTTTTTGCTAAAAAGTAACTTTATTAAAAATTGACATCCAGCTCTAACTTAATGCTGTATGATGGATTAAACCATAAGGTTGTCTTTGCACTGTTAATTTTGAAGGTTCACACAAATTTGGGCTCAGTCTTAATTATATAAACCTAAATTCATTTACGTTGGAGTGGAAAAGGAATCTGGATGATTGATTCCCCCTTTGGGAAATCTCCATTCCACTAAAAATTGATAAAAAATGGGGCTGATTTTGCTGTAGGAAGGTGCAGTTGGGTTTTCTCTCTTAAAAAGAAACTGGAGTGTTTTGGAGCTGCATTGTTCACAAATTCCAAGGACTCAGCAGGAGAAAGTATCTCTTCTTCGTAGGGTATGACACAGACCATGAAGTAACTAAGTTTGTCATGCAGTACATATCACACCACATCTGGTTTCTTCTTACATCCTTAGCTTAGAAATAGATGTTCAGCTGTTACCATAATGAGAGAGCTGTGTGAGCATTTTAAATTTTAAGAAGCACATTCTGGAATCCTTAAGTTAAAGCAGGACCATCCTTTAAAAATTGTTATCTGTGTTCTTGTAACAGAGTGTAGAAAGTGTTAATAATATAACAGCACACAGGAACAGATGTCCCATGGCAAAGTTGAAATAAAATTGGAAGAAATTAACACCCAGTTTGATAATGCACAGCAATGGGAACTTTGTTCTGCATATGGGGGCTCAGGCTCAGATGCCTACAACCCCTCCCCTTCATTATTGAACAAAGAGGAAAATAGGAACACAACAAAAATAGCAACTGATAAAAAAAGCTCAATCAATGCATTCATTTTTGTCTTGTAGCAGAATTTGATTTGCTGATCCATTTTCTTTGCATAATTGCCAATGAATTGAGCTCACCTTTAATCTCTGAAGCATAACTCTTAATTGCATAAATTCCATGCAATTAAAAGGCATGCAACTTTATCCCAGTTCCAGAACATTGTTACTTTGATCTTCTCCTGAGCCATTATGTCATGAAATTTTTACCCATGAGGCTGTTTGAACTTAACAAACTCAGAAATTTAAGGTGTCTAGATAAATGATTCCAGGTTTGACTTGTCATATTTCAAGTGGAGGTAAAGAAATACTGTGAATAAAGTTCACAGTATCCAGTTTCTGAAAAATTGTATATGAATGTTACATATGGTAGCTTTGTAAATTTAGAGGTTTTTGCCTTCCTCCCAGTTCAGAAATCTATATACACATTTAACAGCCAAATCTTGTCTTCCTTATTCGAGATTGAACTCTTTGGTCAGCAATATCCCAGGACAATGCTGAAGAGAAGATGCCACAATCAGCCCTTTTTTACATGGAGATCTTTGATAACTTGTTGAGGTGTTTTTGTTTTGGTTTTGTTTTATTTTGCGTTTTTTATAACGTATATTATTCTGAAGAGCCAATGAGCCAGTGACCACTGACAGGTGAGGGATGTCTTTGAAATGCAGGAAAAGTCCCTCACGTAAATGTTATTTAATGACATGAATGAACCAAATATATATTGCTGAACTATTCCCAATGCAGTAAGCGTTTTGCTGCCCTGGAAGGACTGACAGTTGAATTATTATTTTTGGTTTCTTTACCGGCATGGTTGTTGAATATCATTGCTTTTTAAAACTTAGAGTCAAGGAAGAGTGATTAAGAAACATATTTACCTTTGACAGTCCAGGATATCAGAATTTTATACTCTGATTCACAGTTTATGGATTGTCTGACTGTGCTGGTCTGAGAAGCTTTTCCACTAGGTTGGTAGATGGGAAGGTTCTGTGGTAATTATATAATGATGGCTGACCAGCAAAGCATTAGGATTATTCAGAATGGAAAATACAGCTTCTACTACCTTTTTTTTTTTTTTTTTTTTTAAATAACTTTTAGAAAGATTTTGGTCTCTTAATAAGGTTTGTTAGAGTTTTACCCTTCAGTCTCTCAAAAATTGATTCTTTTTGTGAGTGCCAAGAATCAGCTATTGTTCTTTTTCATCCAATAAACAATAGATCAATTTAATCAATCAGTTTAATTCTATGCCTCCTCTTCTGTTTCCCCATTTCTGGTAAAACTCATTTATCAAAAGATGCAGTTCTCTTTTATAGCAGTTGTATTCATTAGACTTTCTCCTGCATGTAATCATCCTGATTACTTCAGTACTTTCAGTTTGACAATGCACTACAGTCATGCAGAGGTTGTGGAGCTGTATCACAGTTTTGTATGTTTTATGTTGTCACAAAGAAGTTTCAAATTTTACCTTTTCAGCACTTTAGAAAATTTGTCTGGGAAAAAAATATTCCCCATTATTGAAACTCTCTTTGACTGCAGGGCAAAATTCTTCAATATCACAACAGAAATACACGGAGAGGTGATAGAGAGAGACTCTTGCTGCCTATACACGTTGCAGCAAGATTTTCTGTAGTCTAATCAGTCAGTTTTGTGTATTTTTCTGGTCTTGTCAACCAGATTGTATAGAATTTTACATCCAGTTTGAGCAAACCACACCCAAGATTCATGTGAAATATAATTTATCCCACATGCTGCTGTGGTGGGACAACTGTCTGAGGTTTGATAATCTTGAGACAAAAGATTTTCAAGCTGTCAAGCAGCAGCTTTGCTGAAAAGCAAGAAGAAGGAGTAGTTGTGAAAACTCATGACGAGGCAGACCAGAACCAGGCAGTCAGAAGGCTTTTCTTTTTTTGGACGTCGTTTCAATAGGACTCGTAAAAGTTCTCTTTAATTTGGTAAAATAACCTTTCACAATTGCTGTGGTGATAAGATGTGTCTGAGTGCCAGGTGACTTTGAGATGTGTACTACATGTCCTATATAATACCTAGGTTTAAGAACTGAAATGTCTAAGTAGCCAAAGGGAGAACTTGGAGAAGAGGAGAGAGAACACTCTGAGATTTCCTGGTACTGTTGAAAGCCAGGCAGTGTCTGCCTGACCTGAACAGAGCTAAATGACACATTATGTCCCAGCTAGAAACCCTTGGATTTCTGTGTGTCAGGATGTGTTAAAGAGGAAAAGGTGTTGATTTCTGAGACTGGAGGTAGGGGAGACAGAGCCTCACACTTTCATGTAGAAAGGCAAGGACACTTTTATAAGACTTTTTCATTGCAAAAACTGTGTAAGCTGCTACTTGGTTCCACCAGAGTGGACAGCTGAAGAATCAATCTCATTTGACTAAGATAGCATTTCTGCTTTGTTTTTTGCTATGGACAAGCATGGTGAGGCTGCTGAAAGTTTAGAATAAAACCATACTCTTTCCAAAGCATGTTATTAAAGCTTTGCTGAGTTTGGGCTGGCTTGTGAGGAGGGGAGGGTCTGTGTGATCCAGAGAGCAATGCATGACCACGTAACAACTCTTAATGAAGGCTACCTTAGATAAGTCATTAGCTAGAGAGGAGATGGAAGTTAGACTGCTGGCTGTCAAAACTGACAGATGAGCAATAGCAGAGCTCCTGGAACGAGCTGTGCTGTTGTCAGCTCCTGCAAGCAGCGTGGCAGTCGTGGTGGAACCTTGCTCAGCCTTTAGGAGCAGCATTTGGCAGTGTAGCAAATGTCTGCGATTTGAGGTGATGTTTCTCCACTGTTCCTTCACCCTGTCACTCATCAGTCTTCTTATTTCTATAAAACATATAGAGCTTGAGCTAAAGTGCAAAAGGGAAATCTTCTTGTGCCTTCAGTGGGCTGTGTGAAACCCCTGTTGTGATTTCCTTTTTTTTCCCCTAGTCTTGTTCTCAAATCTTCATCTTTCATTCAGACCTCTATGAGCAGAGTTGGGTAATCCTGAGGAATTTTTTTTTGTCATAACCACTAGCAGTGGTTTAAGATGAAATTACTGAACTTAATACAGCCAGCAATAGTAGACACTATGTACCAAAAGAGAAATGCAGATTCATTTAGCTTTTTGTCCTTACAGGCTGAAAAGGGATCCTACATGTGTTTTCTTGTGCACTGTCTGTGGTAAATAATGTCATCTACTGTTACTTTTTCTCTTTTAAGATGAATGTGCCTTTTTTCCTTCAAAATCCATCTCAACACACAGCTCAAAGTATGTTCTCCTGGTGGTGAGATTTATGGGTTTGAGTTTGTGTAGCTGTATTTACAACAATCAATCTTGTCTCATGCATAAGCTAGTGGACTCCTGCTGCACAGAAAAAACCCCAAAACCCAGACAAACCTCCAAACAACCCGAGGAACAGCATGCAGTGTTACCACATCTGAGTAATGCAAAATCCATCTTGTTCTCTTTTCTTTCTCTTCCCTCTCACATATTAGTCAGCAAAACATTTACAACTTCATATAAAACATTTCTTACCTGCTTTGAGTTGTCTGTATCCACCTGGCTTGTATTTCAATTAGATTTTTAAGGAAGAGTAAAAATCTGGATTTTGAGTGTGGAGAGGGTTTTGGTTTTGTTTTGTTTTGTTTGTTTTAATGCTCCTTTAAAGCACTATTGGCAACCTTTCTTATTTGCACAACTGTAGATATCAAGTCCAGATTTTAAAGTTAGAAAACTGGTGTTGAATAAAAGACATGATCAGTTATAGTTACTTGAATTGGGTTTGGAGTTTGCATGAGTAAGGCCTCCTTTGGTTCAGGTATAATTATAGTTTCTTCAGTATCTTCTCCTGAAGGCTGAAAACTGCAGAATTAGAGGAAGTAAGTAGAGAGTTGCATTGACTTAAATTTTAGGTATAAAAATATCAAAAAGGCACTTCACTGGTGTGAAGGAGAGGTCTGCAGGATGATGTGCTTCTCTGTCATGGATATTGTGAGGAAATATTGCTGCAGTGTTGACTGAGAACAAAAGGCTTTCTTGTTGCAAAAGAGTAAATGTAGCATATCCTCAATAAAGGTACTGACAAAATCTCTTTTGGATAAAATGGAAGCAGGATAAAGTCTGGTTAGGCTTTCGTATTTCCTTTTACTTTTTTTAGACTTAGAGACAGCCAAGATGTCTTAGATAATCTGCCTCACGTGAGGCAAAAATATTACATCTTTTAATACATGTTCTGAGAACTTTTGATTACTTTACCAGTGTTTTGTGCAAAATTGAATGGGACTTTTTTTTCCAAAAAGTGGTTTTATTGAGTGTCCTGACCAGCGAAGTCTGATGGGGTTTTGCCAATGGATAAATTAAAAGGGTACAACTTTTTATGTATGTACATGTACTTGATATAATCACCCCCAAAACAATCAGTCCTTTGACATTCTTTGATAACAGCTTGACAGTGTGGTTGTGATGGAGAACTCTGTTGCTTATCAGCTGTTTATCTTGTGCACAAGCATCAGGCTAATAAAAGATGATTATTTCCTTGAATCATTGCTCAAGGCCCAAAGATGATGTGCCCACTTGGCAAAAACATATTGCTATTAATGTATAACACCTGAAAAATAATTTAAACCAGTATGCAATGAATGTTTCTTCCTTGTTGTTTGTCTTCAAAAGATAATTAATTCTAAAGAGATATTGGAGGCAGCTTATTCCCTAATTAATTTTAAAAAGTCTTGATGTAGCTTCTTTTGTACATTTAATTTTGAAAGCACAGTAGACTTGACTTTACACCCCAGATTTATTAACTGATATTTTTGCTCCTGAGAGATAATTAAACTGAAACTTGTTTGGTAAGTGCATTGTCTAAGCATGACTCTTGATGTCTGTGTTTCACCTCCATGGTGCTCTGTCATCTTCTAATAGCTGACTTCAAGTGTTTGTCCACAGTGTTCTCAATAAAACAATTTCTTTTGCTCAAGGAGTTCAGTGGTTTGGATCCAGTGATCCTATTTCAGTCTTTGTGGTTTGTGGTTTACAAAGGCATTTCTCTCCCTGGTACACGATTCCCCAAGAGCTGGGAGGAAGACAAAAAGTTCTGTTTGGTGAATACAAATAGAAAGTTCCGTGCAAACAGGGTTAGAAAAGTCCAATTTATTTCTTGAGCTTACTTATGTTTAACGAGCTGCAAACACCAAATTTGGGTCTTTGTAAGAAGCCTCCATCACGTCTAATAAATGAAGACTGTGGGGCTTTTTTCCTCAGATACAGTGTTTTTTATATTGCTGCATGTTTTAGAACACTGGTGGGATCGAAAATATTTTAAAAATGTTTCTTCCCTTCCTCTTTTAATTACATGAAGTGCAAAAGCTTTTGGGGTGAGAGCACACAAAAAGAATGCACCATTGTATAATGCTTATTTTTGAGTAAATGGGATTAGCACTGTACATGTTACTCTGTGATTTCTGTATCTGTGCTTGCAGTAGGTGAAATAATCCTTGTTCCTCCATTTCCATGCTAGGTTACATACAAAAGATGTGATGCATAGAATTTCTTTTAATAACGCAGCAGAATCATCATTAGCAAGGGGAGGGCAATTATTTCTCTTCATTAAACTTCTCAGTGCTTATTTTAAAGTAATCAGGGGACCATATGCTTTGTAGCCTTGCATGGTTAATACACATCCATTCCTGCACATTCTGCAACACCAACACCCAAAAATTGTGCTGAAGGGTTACAAAATGCTCGTGGTCATGTGGTAATTTTAGAAATGGCTCTCAAGAGGTGGTAATTAAATCTTTTGTTTTCCTAGATACGTGTTTTAACTTTTAGACAGAAATTAATACAAATGCCTGGCTACTGTAAGAACATGTGAAAATTTCTCACTGAATGTAACCTGAAGTTAAATCTCCAAGAGTTGAAAAGGTTTAAATATTATTTTTTTCCCTATTCAGTGGAAATGGATTCGAAGACAGTATCAGATATGAGTGCTTTTTTTTCCTCCATGGCAATTCAGAATCTGGACAGATTTTGCATGCACAAAACCAGACTGTGGCACAAAGTGCAACCTTAATACTTCAGAATGAAAATACTGTGAAAAATAATAGTGGTAAAGGTCTGCAGATGAAGTAAATTATACAGTATCTGAGAGGACAGGCTGAAGGAAGACAATCTAAGATTTATGTTGTACCTGAGCATTGCTAATCAGTTAGAAGAACATGGGGTTTTTGCAATTAATTTTAAAATACGTTTAGAATTAAATTTTCCTTGCTTTCAGGAGCACTTACACTTGTAAATCCTACTGATTTTACATTTCATTAGACTTGCTCAGAATTCTGAAACGAATCCCTGTAAACCACACATTGTAAGTTCTGTAAAGGCTTGGTGAATAAATGTCACACTTTGATTTAATTTTTAACTTTCCAAACAATATATAAACAGTCATTGGATTTGCAAAGGCTCCACTGCAGTAATATTCATTGAGGGTTTTTGCTCTGATCCAAGTCCAGTCTGGGGTATTTCGTTTGAAAGTCTATGGTGTCACAGGAACACCATGCTCATTAATCAGCCTCTTCAGAAGCTAAATACTGAAGAGGTGTTTTGGATTGGTTTAACCTCCTATTGCTGTATTCATCCTCTGTTCTGTGGAGAACTCCTTGAATTCTCAGAGGAGATTTTGGAATTTAATAACTTAATTGTAAAAAATCAATGTGGAAACAGATACATGCTAGCAGGCTTAAACAGAAAATTTCGAAGTATTTTGCAACTTAAGTAGGTCCAATATTATGCTTGAATCTGCTCAGAAATTTATGGTCCATAACTTGACAGCTTTAAAGGACATGGCAAAATTGGGTTTTCAGGAGTTATTAAATTTGGACACTATTCCTGCATGTCAATACTGCACACTGCATCATTGCCCTCTTTCAGGGAATATGGTTGTGAGCTGGTACGGTGGTGGGTTTTTTGTTTGTTTTTTGGTGGGGTTTGTTTGTTTGTTTGCTTTTTACAAATACTTGTACTTGGATTCTCCTGTTGGCAGTTTTAGCAAATTTCAGAGCCTTGGCTGTCTGAAAATTGAGTTCTTCCACAGGGCTTTGTGAGCACAGTATCCAAAGAGCACAGCGAGAGCCCAGGAGAAAATGCTCAACAGGGATTACAACTTTTTTGTGTCATCTGCAAAAACTTCCTTGTCCTGTGAGTCACAAACCTCACCAGCTCGTGCCAGTGTTTTGTGCTAGAGTGCTGCATGAAAACCTTTAACCCTCTAAGATGCAGTTCTCCAAAACAATTGATCCTTTGTGGAGTTGTGTCACAGTTTCCATGGCATT
Source organism: Orthonyx spaldingii (assembly GCA_013397795.1). Lineage (NCBI taxonomy): Eukaryota > Metazoa > Chordata > Aves > Passeriformes > Orthonychidae > Orthonyx > Orthonyx spaldingii. Next base: position 286,016 of record VZTJ01003413.1, on the reverse strand, counting down.
TCCAGAAATGATTAGTGATAAGAGACTGATTTCAGGGAATTTCAACAGACTTTTGTATTTGCCAGGTGACATGCTGCTGTTGTGACAAAGAGCTGTGGTGTGTGCCTGGAACTGAAAATGGGGAGCTGTCATTCCTGATGTAATTTTAAGTAGCTGCTAAAAAACAGCCAACCAAAATTTGAGGTTCTTGCCCTTGTTATTTTAAGTGGGATATTTGCCTGCAACAATGGGAAACACACAGTACAGGGCCAATAATTTACTGGTAAACGAGTTAATAATGTTAAGGAAGCAATAATAAACCACAACTGCCACGGTTTAACAAGGTCTATAGATCCTTCTTGCATCTTGATTATGTGTAGAGTCCCAAGGGTGATGGCTGTTAATTCCTAGGTGGGGTGTGACCTTGTGTCCCCGGTTCTGACAAGGAGAATTCATGACAATGTTATTCCTGATAGTGATACCATCATCTTCCCCTGCAGGTTCCCTGGAGCCACCTTTCCAGTAACAGCTGGCTCACCTTCCCATTTTCTTTTAGTCTGAAACTTTCTGCTGTCTCTGAGTTTTACTGGAGGCTGGAGCCAAAGTATGGTCTGTGATAGTTCCCGCTCTACAACCTTTGGTGAAGCTGTTAATTGCATGATTTTTGTAGGCAAAGGTTTACTGTGCACATAATCTTATTTACTGACACCATCCTCACAGATACAGACTCAAGTATATCCTGGCATCTAAGCCAAGATATTTAAAATGGATTATGGTCTTGATGTCTTGGGGTTTTGACCAAAATGTTGTCTGAGTGAGGGGGCCCACAAACAATTAGATCCAGAGCTACACAGTTACAATGGTTTTTATTGTAACCTTTCCTTGGGGCAGGGGTTTATCAAAGCAGCCTCGTTTCAAAGGCTTAATTGATACTCATAACATGCTTTGAGATCTTCAGGTGAGGTAATACAATGGATTGATAACATTTCTGTAGAATGAATTTATCTTTGCATTGTCCCTCTCATTAGAAGGAAAACAATGGATACAGTTTCATTTGTATTTATCCATCTGAGCTGGTGATATTCCATTTGAAAACATTTCACATCAAACAGACAAAAGATCCATTTGCAGCTGCTTTAGTATTCATTCAGTAGCTGGATCGAGTTCTTTTGCAAAATTTAATTATGAGCTTTCTGAAATGGCAGTAAGTGGCAATTTTCTTAATGCAGTTAGCACCATGCTTAATATTATAATAATACTGATTTATACTCTTCTCATGTCTCCCTTGAACTATTGTTTAACACTGAAAAATATCTTCCAGTATTTGTTGGAATTAAAAAAGGATGAATATAAACACAAATATACGTATAGGTGTTAGAAGGTGCAGTTTCTGAATATAGTTATTTTGATCTAAAATTTCTTGCCAAGAGTTTCAATGGCTGCTAAATGGAGAATGAAATTCAACTCCATCTACATATCATTACAAAGTAAGGGTAAGTTTATAAGGCATTGAGTGAAATGCTAATCAGCCCTTCTAAAATTAAAGAGGAATTAAATGATTGAAATCCAATGGGAGGTATTCCAGCTCTAATCAGGTAGTTTAATGGAGTTGTGCACATTGTGCCAAGTACATCCTATTTTGCATCTGTCTTGGTTTTGACCAGCAATTAGTTAAAGGATAAAGACTTGTTATGAAGATCTGCTCAGTTCTTGGGCTGCTAAGTTGGTACCTTTGATGCCAAAAGGATTTTTTGCTATTTCTTTTTATACCTTTTACCCAGTTCTGTGTATCCACAAGTATCAGCATGCATGCCTGTACTTCTCTAAGTCTGATAACTCAGCATAGCTCCAAGGTTTTGTAGAGCTAGGAGACCAAACATCCTGCTATCTGGAGGAGCCATGGCTCCTGCAGTAGAACATGTTCTGTAAACTTATTGGCCCCCAAGGAGATTAGGTCTGTAAGTTGTGTGTGTGAGTGGGGTGGAAGAATACAGCAGGAGAAGAAGAAGAAAGGATACAGAAGAAGAAGAGAAGGAGAAGAAGGGAGAAGGGCATGCATGCATGGTGGGTTTCGTGATGTGATGTATCAGAACAGGATCCTATTAAAATACTGAGGTGAATGACCCTCGACCCTCTAACCTCCAACTGTGTCTAGTGTTCATTCCTGAAACCAGGAGAAAAAGGCATCACCTTCTGTAGAAGTGAGGTGAGACTGCATCAGGTGTTGGGACCTGCCTTATTCATAAAAATACTACTTCAAAGACCATAATGTTTCCTTAGTGATTGCTGTTCTGCTATGGACTGTGGAATAGTGCCACGGAGGCACTACATTAAATTAAGCCAGCAACAGGGAAAATATTGTATTAAGATACCATATTAAGGGAGAGTGCCTTAGTATCAGTACATCAAATTAATTGTTAGGTTGAATTAAACTTAAAATACCAGCAAAGCCCTACAGTTCCTCAGAAATCGTTTTGAGCCCTACCAAGAAAGGTTCTTCTGATCTTGATGCCAAATGATACATAAAGATTCCACTCAACTAGACTGGGAGAATGCTTTTAGCAAAGGGTGATATTGGAAAATGTTCTATGCCGGTACTAATTGGAATAATAAATAAATGGAATAATTAATAAGTGGAATAATTTATGGCCAATAAATTCTGTCCACGGGCTGGTTTTCTCTCCATCTCTACACTTTGAATGACTCCACGTCTTCCTAAAGCAGTGTTTAATAACTGAGTGGGACCAGGAGTCTCTTGGCCTTTAGCTCTCGTCCATCAACAGGGACTTGGCCAAACCTGAGCTGTGCTTGTGGCAGGAGAAATTCGCCATCTGCTGGGCCCTGGGGGAGGCTCGCTCACAGATCCTCGGCAGCAGCTGCACCCAAATAAAGTTATCTGCAACTAAAGGGGTGGCAGCAAAAACGTGGGGAGCGTAAGATCGTCTCAGTTTGTGGAAGCTGTGGGGGTTTTAGGAGTGCCCGTGGTTCCTTTTTAATGCACTGATGTGTCTGAAGGGAATGAGTGCTACAGGGGAACAGATTTGTGGAATCCACTGCTGGCCTATACTGTAAAATTAAAGACCTGCATATGAAAAAGGTACAATTATAACAGCATGCAAACCCAGCATTTAAATAGGTATCATAAATTAAAGACTTACAGTAACAGTCGATAGGGCTCAACACAACATTACCTGTGTTAACCTCCTGCGTTCTGGGTAACTGCCTGTTTAAAATTGTATGTCAGGAGCAAATGCTAGTTTTAAACTACAGAAGAATTTATTTCAAGCATATTTGGTCCAAATTCGGAACTATTTTCCTTTATCAAACAGTAATGTATTCCTTTCTGCTGGAAACTGTCAAATGGAATTTTCTTTTGAGGTTAGAATTGAATTTAATGGGTTATTAACTGAGGCTATAACACTGGCTTGTATTGGAAAATACAGAAAGTAAACAATATATAAAATGAAAATTGTTTATTAATGTTTAAAAATTGCTAATAAAGCTTGTAAAATTCTAGGATAAGTACTTTCATTGGGAGCACTTCAAGATGAGGTTACTGTCTGAAAATTTTATTTGCAGCTGTGTTAAAGAGTTCTTGGGATTTTTAAAATTTATTTTTACTACGCCATTTACTACCTTCCAGTTCTGTCACTTAGCCAGATGTCAGGTTTATCATTCTGAAAGCTTTTATTTGACAGTGAAATAAATTAGGCATTGGATACAAATTGAATTTGTCATGCCATCTTGCTATGAGTAGAAAATGAGATGAAACTTACTTGGAACTGTATAGTCAGTTTAATTATTTTCTTTGTTTCATTTTTTTATTACTTTAGATACTTTTCTCACGTATAGCTGAGTCCTTTATTTGTATCATTAAACCAGCCTTTGTAGTTAAGTTCACAAATATCTATTATCTTCTTAAGAACCACCAAAACCTACCTCTTCTCCCTTGTTTTAAAGTTTTGATAAAGGGCATTCCTCGGCAAGTAGTCCTGTATGAACTTAAATTAGTTTAATTATGCATTCTTGCTACTGTGAAAAACAGTTTGGCAATAACGTATCCTCTCAAATCAGTGGGAATTTTGATTTTAGAACATTCTAGATTTCATCCTTGTATCAAATACATTAATAATCACTTCATGCATGCAGACACACTCGTTAATACTATCTTGTGGTTCTCAGATTGGGAAAACAGATTGAAACATGACTTTAAACTCTTTTGTGTACAACTTTTATTTGATGTTAACTTTATTTTCTAACAACATCCACATCCTGTGAGCAGCCCGTAGTCACAGTGGTGTATAGAACAGTCGAGTTTGTTGTGTGTCGATGCCTTGAACATCAATGGAACAGTCACCTGATGACCCTGGGCTTGATGTGGTTTAACAAGCCACTTGAATTTTTACAGTACCTGGTAGGAAAAGACTGTTTAAAATCAGAGCTCTGTTCTGTCCAGTGGCAGATGTACAGTGGAAAGGTTGAAGCTGCTCATGGCCACAGGGCAAGTTTTGAAGCGCTGCTTCCCCAGCTGCAGCTCTCAGACACCCGTGAGGTTATGGGATGGGGAAATGGACCTGGCAGTGCAAATGTTCATGCAAATAGCCCACTGAGGAACAGCCATAATAGAGTCAGGGAGAATCTGAGCTGATGGCTCAGATTAATTACAGCTCTGCTGTCCCAATGTGGACAAAACTAAATACTGTAGAAACCAGAGGACCAGAACCGTTATGTTCAAAACATATCAGAAAGAAGGTACTTCAAACACAATGGGAAATAACTCTGTTGCCTTGCTGAGAAAGAGTAAAAAACGATACTGCTTTATTTTGTCCATAGGATAATTATGGTAATCATGTTTCTGGAGTTCCAGCCTACAAATTCAACAATATATAATACATTCAAGAAATCAGAGCAGCATGCATTTTTTGTCTGTTTGATTTCATAAAATTACTTCAAAATTTGAATGATCATTTGTTAATTTCAAGCTTGTGAAAAATTTTACTTGGAAGAGGCCTATAATTACAAGGTGGGAAAATCAGAGAGTAAGTTATCACTACAAAATTGGTTTTGTGTGTGAAATAAGCAAAGATATGTATCCTGTGTATAAAGTAGTAGTTTATTCCCAAGAAAAAAACTCTTCGGTGGATTTCTTTTCAGAGCTCTTATGCAAATAAGACATGCTTGCCCACTGAAGAACCCTGAAGTGTTTTATGGTACAGAATGAGTAAAAATGGGTTTTAAACATGGTTGGGTTTTTTGGTTGTTTTTTCTTCTCCTAACTGCTCTAACAATTTCCTAGTTTAAAGGGTACAAAGAATGTAGAAACAGAGGTTACATTAGATATTTCAAAGATTCATACCACTCTGTCACTTCATGACTTAAAAAATAGAAGACCTAGAAACATGGAATCCTTTAATTTGGAAAAGACCATCGAGTGTAACCATTAAATCCTATTTCTGTGTGTCTTCAACTGCCCCGTTTTGTCTGTATGTGCAGGTAGTACAGGATTGCACTTTACTATTGCAATATTTGGTGTAATGCAAATGTTGTAGAGAAAGTTTTAAAAGTAACCTAGCTGCAATAAGTTCTTCTGTTTTCAAGTTGGATTTTTTTTAAATTACTCTAGAAAATTCATGTTTTGAGAATTACCCTAAATATGGAGCTCCCCTTCTTTGTCACCATTCCCACTCTAATTCATTATCTTTGGGTGGGGCACATGATTATTTGTTGGGTTTCTGCAGTTTTTCTGTGCTCCTGGATAGATCTTTCGCTGCTGGGCTTTCGCCTGAGATCAGTGGTCTGAAGGAATAGATTAGTTAATTAATTTTAATTATGTTTGCAAAGTAAAGACACAATTTTTCTTTTCCCTTTTTTCTTGCCTTCTGTTATAGTTTAAATGACTTGGAAGGAAAAGGTTAACATAAAGCCTATTGTACATTGGTTGGTTGTCTTTATCAAGGCACTTTATCCGGAAAATCCCTTTCTTTGTGTTACACAGTATGAAAACTCCAGCTTAATGAAAATGGGAAGTCTCTGTCAAGGAATGTTGTCATTAAGCCAGGAAGATCTTTTTCTTCTTGACCAAGCTAGCAACTCCTCATTAGGCTAGTAGAGATATCAGTGTCCAGACTGTACAGTTTTCAAGATGGATCAATTCTGAACAGAAGGGTTGGGTAGTTGCCACTTTTTCCTGTTAAGGATTGAGTATCAACTTCAGCCTGGTTTGTTAGTTACAATAAAAACCTCTGTATGCAAAACACCTTGAAAAACTTTTTCTTGAAATCTGCTTGTTACAGGAGAACTTTCCTCCTTTGTCACTACAACACTCTGGGCATTCACCCAGCGGAATTTGCCTCTTGTGACAGCGTTTCTCTTCTTAAGCTGCAGAACGTCTCTGCGTCAATGGGCATGGGGCAAGATGCCCCAGAGCAGGGGAGAGCCCAGAGCTCTTACAGGAGAAGCAACAGGAGTTATTTGGATAATCAGAGAGGGACACTCTCTGCTGCTGAGGTGTGGGAATATGCATAACAACTCCAGATCTTACTCTGAAGTAGAATTGTGCAACTAAAACCAGGTCAAAAAAGGGTTTGGTGTATCTTAGGCAGCTTAGAGGGAATTATGACCTTCTTCATCAGTGAGGTGAGGTGGGAAATTTCTACAGTTAATCAGGTGAGGAGGTGGGGCTGAGAGTTACCCGTGTGGTACTGGTGGTAATGTTTGATGTTCATTGCCTCGTTCTCACCTGGCCTTTACTAAGGTATTTACAGATCCCCTGCAGCAGGGCACTGGGTTTTAAAAACACAGAACAGTTATCTCAACTGCCATTATTACCTAGTACTCTGAAAATTACTGCTATTGGTAAAATCTGTGTGACACTGTAAATCTTTGGTGTCTGTTTAATAGGACAGCAAAACATGGTAAAGCAAAACGTTTGAATGACTTCTTGTTCGAACGTTTGTTTACACCTTAAATATTTTAAATTGTTTCTTAGTCTTGAAATGAACTAATATTATTCATTCAGCTGTTTTGGAAACAGATAATGAATGCTTTTGGAGTAGTCAAATACTACTAGGTTCAGCTTCATGGAGCTGGGGGGAAAAGGTACTCATGTAGTCCTGGAATTAAACACGCATCAGGTGTGTTCTTTTGTTGACCCTGAAACCTCTGAACTGGCAGTGTTTGAAAGGGAAGGCATTTGTCTTTGCTCTTAACTATGTCTGAGCTCTATGGTTTTAAAAATAATCAGGAATTGTATAGCATGGCATCATCCACAACAGGGCCATTTTGTACTTTTAGTCTTTCCAATTGTGGCCTGTGGTTCTGTGGTACAGGCAGAACAAGCAGTCACCTGAAGCTGTAGTCATTTAGGGGCAAGAAAACATTTTGCTTTCTATATTTAACTAGGAATGGTGAGTATTTCTTAGTGGCTGAGAAAACCTGTAACCTTAGTGCTGATGCATTCTATCACCCTGATTCTCCTTCGTGTTTCTTCTGGGTGTAAAAACCATCTCCAGCAGAGGCTGCCTTTCGATGGGGTGCATGGACAAGTCATTGTTTTTCTGGATGTTGTTCAGGCCCCTTCCTTTCATTGTCTGTACTCTGCACCGCCTCAGAAGAGTCACTAGGATTGCCTTCATCATTACCATGGCAATAAACTTTCCCACACAGCTCCGGGGGCCGAATCCGAACGGTTGGAAATAGCGTGAAGGAACCTGCAGAGAATAACGTGAGAAATAAACTCAGGGACAGGTTTTTCCTCCATAAAAGTAGTGAACATGATGATGGAGATCAGCAGTAGATATATTCTGAAAATCTTGTGGAAATGATCTTTTAGGAACAATTACTCATTTCACACTGGAAGTCCCACCCAAGTCAGGCCCAGCAACAGGCACTGGCAGAAGTATGGACCAGCCCTGGAAATGCTGAGGCAGCAGGGAGTGTTCAGTGAAACAGTTGAATTCTGTTGATGTATTTGTCTGTTTGTCCTGGGAGCTACAGGGATTTTACCACAAGCTGTGAAACGGAGTGGAGCTTGCGCTCTTCAAATGCATTAAAGCTCATTAAAAAGTTTTTCAGCAAATGTTCATTATAAAGCTCATAAATATCTGAAATACAGGCTGGTGCCTTGTCTAATGATAATCAAAAAGCCATACGCCTCCTGCATTTGTAATGATAAAACTAAAGTTCCTGAGAACTCATTTGTCATAAAACTAAATGTTAAAAATTCTGATATCTAATAGAGAGATAACACTTATAAAATTATTGTCTTCTGTCCTGTCAGCTAAAATGCTAAATGTTGGATTCCCAGGATTGCTGAAGAATGAACAGCCAGTTTCTGCTACTTTTATTGCTATTGAATAGATCAGTTAAAAGAAAATCTGGGTATAAATAAATTATTTTTCTTTGTCTCTCTAACTTCCTTTTTACAAAGTAAGATACTAACTATGTTCTGATTTCCTTTTTAACAAGAAGAGAGTAGAAAAGTTTGATTTATATCAAATCATCTGGAAAAAAGTATGCCTTTTTCTTATTTTCAGACTGACAGGACTGTCTCCTCTTCAAATTTTTTTTTCCAAATAAACTGAGCTGTTTTTGAAAAAGAACATGTAAATACAAGTGTTTATAACACAGAGCAAGTACAGCAGCTGGCAGGACAGCACAATGGCAAATGCGCAGCCTGGAAAATGGAAAAATGTTTAGATTCTAACAATGGTATCTTACCATAAATAATGCTGTGGATTGCTATTCACTTAGAGAACTGGAGGAAAACTGTGCCTGCCAGAATAATTATGTGGCAAACAGAATGCACCAAGTCAGACAGAAAATGTGTGGTTAAATATTTGGTCAAGGGGAAATATTTTTAGTAGCAAAATGTACTCGTAAATTAAGTGAGATATCAATTTTTTATGGAAATACTTGGAATGTAAATAATGGGTGGCAAAATAGAATCTATTCACTGTGAATTGTAATTTCCATAAACTTAATCACTTATTCTCTTCTTGAATTTTCTATAAAGACTGTTTTTTTGTTTTTTTTGAGCTGTTGCTTTTAATGCAGTGTACGGAGTTTGCTCTGGGTAAGCAAACAGCAGTTTAGAAATATTAACCAGGCTGATTAATGTTCATTTTTGAGTGTGACACACACGGTACCCTTAGCTTTTTTCATAAGAAATATGTAAACCTTAAAAGTGTTTCTCTGGTTTGAGCATTCAAACTCTTGGGTTTGATTTTTTTTCCCTTGGCTGTTTCTTCAGGTGTTTGTAGTGGTGAGTCCATTTTTGGTGTATCAGAGTAGGCTGCTTGTTTCTGAGGACGTTTATGTGTGTAGCTGCTAACATATCAGTACAGTTCTAATCTCTCCAGATTATTATTGCTGAACAAAGAGTTCCACAAAAAACCAATTGTTTCATCAGTAGTCAGAAGAGCAGAGGTCTAAGTAAATAATCTGAAGGATGATTTGAATGGTAGAGGATTACAAGTAGTAAAAAAGTTCACATATTGCTTTTGGTTATAGTTCTTCTGCTAGTTAGAATGTAATTTCAGTTTGAAATTCAGTGCTGAACAGGAACTTAATTACTCAACATCTGCTGTATTAAGGTAGTTAAAACTTTAAATTTTCATTATGGGCTAAAATATATTTTTATTTAAGAATAATCATTAAAAAAAATAACATGGGTACTAGATCCTCATTCTCTTGGAAGTCACTGTGCTGCTCCACCTCTCCAGAAAATCCTCAGGCAGCCTCAGCTCTGTGTTGGCTGCTGCTGTGGCTCCAGCCCCTTAAAGCCTCTGTTTTGTCCAGTGTTAAGGGATATAATGGCAACCTTGTGTGTCTGACAAATTTAATCAGAGATTTTTGAATCAAAATTATTATGTTTGGAAAAACTGCTTTCTATATTATAATTATTTTTTATGTAAAAGGCAACTTGACAGGAAAATATCTGCCCAGCTATAATAATAATAACAGTAATAAGCAGGTCATATAGCTAACTAGGCACTTAGATAAAGGGAAAACAGTCTTATGGTCACAAAGTTCTTGAGCAAAGTAAGAGGAGGAGATATTAACAATAAATAATATCCAAATTTCTGTAAGAAATAAAATAGAAAACTTACATTTTTCTCAAAATTTTCAAGAGAAAACTCATTTGGCTTAGGGAAGAATTCGAGTTTATGCATACGTCCGATATTGAGAATAATATTTGTCCCCTTTTTCACGGGGTAGCCATCAATGACATCGTCCTGTAACGCTTTCCTCATGATCAAGTCCACAACTGGCTGGTATCTCATGCTCTCATAAATAAAATTCTCCACGATTTTTAAGTTTGGCATGTCATCACTTTGTATGTCTCTCTCGCCTTGTGGAATATAAAGCAGATGGTGAAGAGATTAGTTGGTTAGAAATTTAATAGCTTCATGGTACAAATATCAGAACATTTTGGGAAGGTTCTCAGGTTCTGAAGTGGTAGGAAGGATCCAACAGCTTCTAAGGAGTTTTATGTAGCCTTACTTATTGAGGAAAGCTGGTATATGGTTCATCAGCACAAGCCCTAGTTTAGTAATTAATGATATTCTCACCTCCTTCTTAACACCCTGAGTCTTTGTTCTTATCAGCAACAAAACTCTGGGAGTCCTTCCCTGGCTTTTGCATGAGAGGGCAACGAGGCACCACAAATAAATCTCACAAGAGCTGACAGCAGACAGAGCCTGGGGAGAGCCTGCAGATGGGACATCATTCTGCAGGGACCTTGAATTGTCACCACGTGGTTGGGTTTGGCTGGGTGTACACCCAGGCCTGACTGTCCCAGTCAGGATGAGACCCTTCCAGCAGCAGTGTCAGTGCTGTGATGTGCTGCCAGTGGGAGCCCCTCTGCTGCTTTCGAGCCCCAAAGGGCTCAGGGGCTGCAGGCTCAGCGCTGCTGGGGCAGCTCTGCCAGGCAAAAGGCACTTTGCCACCCTGGCTGGGCATTTCCTGAAGGAAAACACAACCTTCTCCTGCCTTAGAGAGTATGGCTTCAGCAAGAAACAGGGAAAATGAATAAGTGAGTGTTCTCATGAGGAGAGTAAAATAAGGATTATTGAAAGTACCTTAGGAAAAAAAATACTTCTGATACATTTTCCAGTGTTTAACAGACCAGAACTAAATCTTAAATAAGAGTGGATGAAATTAGTTTCTATGTTGGTTCAGTGTCAGGCTTTGAATGAAGTCTAGGGAAGGGGAAGAATATAAATTTGGAATATCTTGATTGTGTTTTGAATAGTTAGTAATTAGTACTTAGAGGAAGCCAATTTGAGATGAAAATGGACGACAGCAGAATATAATTTTAATTTTATCTTTCCCTTCTAGAGTTATAGTGAAACTTAGAGAAGTTCTGTATTTTATCACAGAGAAATATTGGTGATTAGAATATTTGAAACAAGTGCCCCCTTTTTGCTATTTCAAGGTAGATGGAAAACAATTTTAATGAAACTTGAGGTGAATGCTAATTTGCATTGTGGTTGCTGAGGAGAGAATGTACCACATTGTTTCTAATAGATTGTAAATTCTGATGATTCCTATTTTATTTTACAAACTGCTCACCTTTTTTTTTTCATTTGCTCTTGAATATAATCTTTTACACACAGCAGTAGTTCATATGTTTTACAGCAAACACTTCTGTTAAGAGAAAACGCTTAAAATTTTCAGGTTTAGATAACTGAAATTAGGTCACTGCTGAAGCAAAATTATATTCCCACATCACTGACTTTGCAGCTCCTACTTACCCACAACGGTTTCAATCTCCCTCATCATCTCCTCTTCCACTGTGGGGTGCTCTGCAATCAGGATTAGCATAAAGAAGAGAGTCACAGACAGAGTATCAGGAGCAGCAATCATCATCTCCAGCACACACTGGTTCACATTCTCAGCAGTCAGATCCCCTCTGTTCTGGAAAAAAAAAAAAAAAAGGAAATTTTTGAGAAAATATTGATTACTGACCTCCAATGCCAACAAAGGTCCTTTATAGTGTACAAATTCTTGGCAGTCTATATTATGCTAAATAGCATTTATTTTTGTCTTTCAGAGAAAAATAGAAAGCTCATGTTCTGATGGGTGTGTATTGTTTTACAGAAAAACAGAAATGTGTGTTCTTAGCACAGCTTCGTATTGGTTTGTTGCATTTCCTCAGGAGTTTGTGAGCTCTCAGAGGTTATGCAAGATAGGATGTACACAGCATTTGAAACCTTTGGAAACAAAAGGCAATGCATTAAACGAAACACAGAGATTAGGGAAAGAGTGAAGGACACTCAGGGATGGATGCAAGAGCTTTAGGGATGTTATTTAAGCCACAAAGTAAATATGGCAAGCACCTGATCCTGAAGTACAAGTATTCATATTTGATTCACTGTCAGGGGCTCCACAGCACCAACTAATCAGCATCTCTTTATGACGACGTGACTTTCAGAGAGGCATATGAAGTTTAAATTGCAAAGTCTGTGTTCAGGAGAATGTCAGACAAGTCAAAATCAGCCATATTTTGAGTAAATTGCCAATACCTGTGCAAAAATCAACTGGGATGCAAAATCCATGTGTTCATCCAACTTTTCGACAGTGGAAAGCTTTTGTCGTTTCTGTTCTATTAAGATTTCCATTGCTCCTTTGAGATCCTTTCTGAAAACAGATGAAATCCAATAGATTGATAAATATCTGCACTCGGATGTGATTAGAAATATAGAGATTATGCCAAGAAAAGCACCTAGGAATGGCAGAAATTAAGTATTCCTGAGAATGGTTATATGGTTCTCTGCATAAATTGTAATACTAAGGCAAGGTGTATTTTCTTGGTATTCTTAATTGCTTTTCAGTCTGGAATGAAGTCTTATTCTCTTTTTATAGAATAGACTGAAAAGGAAAAAAGGTGTCTATATACACTATTAAAGAACAGAGTTTGTAAAGATTTGTTACCATTTCCAAAGAATTTGTTTATTTCCTTGTATTTTATACTGTATTTTGTTAATGAGTAAAGTGAATTATAGAACATAAGGGATGATTTTTAGAAAAATGTAGGCAAGTGTTAGAAAAATTGTATATTTGAGGTAATTTAAACTTCTCATATTTGAATAATAATGGCGTGTCAACAGTTTGTATTTCAGTGGTGGAAAAAACAATGTTCAACAGTTGTTATAAATTTTGGGGGCATTTTCAATTAATTACAGATTTGAAGGCAATTCTTTTTAAAAAGTACTTTGAAAAGCTGTTGAATGAAATCTTCAGGCTTTTCAAATGAGTTGTTGACTCAAAAATGCATGTTGAGAGAGCCACTAAACAGAGACCTGCTCAAGGGTTAACTCTTCTGGGGCTGTGCCCTGCGTATAGGTGGGTTTCCTTGTTTAGATGAGCTGTAACCTACTCTGTCCTCAACTAGACAGCAAATATAACTTCATCCCTACAATGGCTTTTCCATGTCTGAACTGAGCCAGTGATCTCAGTTGAGTTCCACATTTGAGTGTGCGTGAACTGATATTTTGGTGAATAAATTGGGACTGGGTAGACAAAGCTTTAAATTGGCCCAGGAGATCAGCTACTTGTGACAAATCTGGTTCTGTCTTGGCCCTGCACACAGGGACTTCAGCAGCCACCTTTGCAAGAGTCAGAGTGTATAGAAGGCAGAGGAAAGCATCGAGGGAAAGGCTTCTTCATAGAGAGAAAGCATCTTATGCCAACGCTTTGTAGAACTGTTGATACTCACACTGCGTCTTCGTATTTCTTGCACAGCCAAGAAATCTTAAAAAATATGTCAGGCTTTAATAAAAGTGCTTGCCAGGCATCAAAGTAGTTTTGAATCTTAAGCACAATGGCATTTTCTGAAAATAAATGTTAACGAAAAGAAAAAAAGTCAAGAGTCAAGTAAGATAAATCCTTCAGAAAAATTAATAATAAGGTCCTGTTCCCTACTCCAGTAAATTCATGGGAATTTGATAAACAACTGGTAGGTAATATCTGCAACACACTGGTCTAGATCTTTGTAGATTTTTGTCTAGGACAAAGGTCTAGATCTTTGTAGAAACTCTTGGTAACTTGCTACAAGGACACAGAGGTGTCAGCCAGAGCCAAAGAGCCTCCCACAGGACAGCAGAAGACTTGCAGAACACTGAAAGGGGGCAATTTAGACAATATTTTAGATAATATTATTTGTCATAGGGTTTGAGGCTGAAGAAATCACCGAAAACACAAATTTTTAGGTGAATTTTTCAGAGCAATCATCTAGTTTGGTGGAAAGACTTCAGATTCTTGAATGAATATAGTATAATGTTGGTATTGTACCAAATTGGTGCATAAAAATCACTTTAAATGGCACAATTCATTAAAGTGGGGAACAAGCTAATGGATACTTTTGGTCATACAAAACTCTTTTATAACTAACATGACAATAAATCAATTTCAATTAATTATATGATGATATAAGGGTCTGTTCGTGCTCTGTTTTTTGAGACGAAACAGCTGAGTGGTATCAATGACTTTTCCTTGGATATGCACTTCAGACCCATCTTAAGGCATAAAACTGAAGCTGTCAGTACCATCCAGAGGGACCCCAAGGAAAAGCTTGTTGGATGTGTCCAGCATGATCCGCCTCATGAGGTTCAGCACGTTGATGTTCCCGAATTCTGTCGTTACTTCCTGGAGTTTGTCCAGGTGGTCGATGGTTGACTCCACACAAATCGCGATCATCCGCACCAGCCCCGGGCCAGACAGAGCTGAAATGGTCGTGCAAAACGAGCGAAAGGTTCGTTAATTTTTGTACCTTCTTTACAACATCTCAATTTGTGATAACGGTGTCAATAATTGTGTCAGTGGCTGGCAAAAACCTTTCTGGAGCTTCATTGGTTTGTCATCCTTTGGAAGGGAACTATAAGGGTGTAAGACAAACACAGCAGCATTTAAATGAAGATTGACTGTGTGCCACAGTGATGCGGAGTGTCAGGGACTGCTGAGTTACCTTTGGTGAAAAAGGGTCGAATTTCTTTCCAGTGTGCTGGGTTGTTGTTGAATATGATCCCATTTTCGTACATGCCAATGCACTGCAATCCAAGCTTACTCCCAAATCGAGACACGTAATGCCAGTGCTTCATTACATGGAACACACTTGAGGATCTGGAAAAAGAAGGAGGAAAAAGCCCCAAATAAAAAAACTGTTTCATAGACTGAATTCAGCGTTTGTATTCTGACATTTTACAGTTGCTCCCAAGTACTGACTTGCATTCTTAATTTAGCAGGAACTGCAATGCTTAACACCAAATGTTGTTCCTTTTACATAATTAAATGTCTTGATGATCAATGCCTTCAGAATTTATATTAGAGCAATAATTTTGTCTGTTCAGATTTAAACTATTTTTCAATTAAAATGCAAATGGTTAATGAAGGATTTCAAACTGAATAACGTTTATACATAGAAATGTGTAGATATATATGATACATTTAGGCAGTGACCAATGTCAGATATTTCAGAAATAAGGTAAAATATTTGATGTGCATTAAATTGGTTTTATTCTTGTATAGTCAATGCTATTTATACTTTTGTAGCTCTTTGGTCATTCCCAGACATATCCTGAAAGCATAAATGCATTGCTTAAATATGCATCATTATAATATGATGGTGTCTGTGGAATAAATAATAAATGTTCTTAAATAAATGTGTAAGGGAAACTCATGGCAGAACCTATGGTATAATTCTTTTAACAGTCGGCAAGGTTAATTTGCAGGTGCTGGCAGACAATATTCTTGCTTTAAGATATCATTTCCTTTAGAGGGAGCCAGCATTTCAGAAATGTGGATGTGATGAAAACCTGATCAAACAGAATCCAACCAAAAGAAAAGGTCAGAACAAAGATGGAAATGAAACAATGTGCTTCTTTCTTTACCGTTTGGTCTATGGACTACGAATGTGGGTTTGGTTTATTTTTTCAGTCAGGTAATGTAAATATGACTTCTGCTATTGACTGCAACTATTCTGGGTTTTATGTTTTCATGACCCAGAGGTAAAGTTAACATTAAAGTTTTTTCCCCATGTCAGGGCACACCATCTGCATTTCCCTGAACATGAAGAGATGGTGTTGAATTCTGACAGCTGTCCCCAGAAAGGAAAAGGTGCAGCAGGCTCATTTTCCTTCCTCTCATGCCATGTGTCTCTGGGCAGGAGACACATCATAGTGTTTTAAGGCAGGCTTGTGTCAAGTGACCTTGTATAAGCAGGTTTTCCTTATGAAACTATTTCATGAAGTTCTCCAAAAGACATTGGCTGTTGTAACCAACCAAGACTGCAAGTCCTCCTCTCTGTGCATTAGCACCTCAGTATTAGATTTGATGCTCAAAGTTCAGATGACATTGGTGACAAGAGATGACGTTGGTTTTCTTTCACAGAAGTCAGGTTGCATTTAGTTTAGCAATGAATTTAGAAGCCACCAGAAACTTTATTCTATGCTCTTGCTTTAAAGAAAAGTTAAAAACTTGTTTTCTATGTACAGCCAATGATTTAAAGCAAAAAATGTCTGGAGAAAAACAATGTATTGACTGTAAATCTGGTATTATTTAGCAGCACTCCTGGTTTGTTTCTGATGAATTTGTAGCACAGACAGGGAAGTACAGCAGTAAGAGTTCATAGCATTTTCAAAGCATTCATAGCATTATCAGAACATTTTACTGCATTAGGTGATATTTGCAACACCTATGCAGGATAGGAATGTGAACAGCTTCCCTGTCATGATTACTTCTTTCTGCAGAGGTTAAAATAGAGTTCATGCTGACTTGTACCTCGTGGCAAATTCTGTGATAATTCTCTATGCTGCAAAAAAAAAATTTCTGTGATAATTCTCTATACTGCCTTTCAAAAGCTTTTACTTAATGAAAGTATGAATTGATTGACATTGTTACTGAAAAGGTTCTGATTCTTTATCAATTACATGTGGTAAACATTTTGCTACTCTTTTTTGTTCTTTTCTTTTTCATGGCATGATTTATAATGTAAGAAGAAAGAAATCATCTGCTGGAGCTAATAAAATGATAGACTGAAGTTTAGCATTATGTTTAATACTATGTATAATTGAAAGCTGTGAATAATGCCATTAATTGGAGTGGAATTACTCATAATACTATAATGCTGTATTTGCTTAATTAAGTTGCTGAATTGGAGCCATAACCTTCAAGCATTTACTTTCACTTTAAGAAGAAATTTAAGAACACAGAAAATGAAAATTTGAGTTAATCCCACATTGCAGTCAGTCTAGATCCCTGAACTGATTGTAATCCTAATGTTAAATGGGATAGTAACACAGATGGTAAATTATTTTTAGGATTGATCCACAGTACTTTCCTTTCCACAAAAAAATGTTAAGAGAATTCACCAAAACTTCAATAGCAGAGTCTTTAAGCAAACACAAGAATAGAAAAAGGTCTGTGAATAGCAGAAAGTAAAAGGTTTCTGTTAGGACAATTTTTGAAAATAATAACTTCAATTCTACTTTAGAAAAACAGTAGCAAAGAGGTTGTAAAGATATGATAAGGTTTTTCAAGTTATTAAGCACAGAAAATAAGGATTTACTTGCTAATTATAAACGTTTCTTCTCCGCTGATCCAAACTCTCACGAATTCTCCATATGTCTTGTTGTAGTAGTTGCAGGCATTCCCTACTCCCATCCAGAGAAATCTCCCGTGTGAAATGAGGGGACCGATTCCCATACAGTATCCTGGCCCTAAGAAACAGGGTAAGAGAGGTTTGGTCTCAGCAGTGCTCACGGACAAGAAAACACCTCTGAGCATCTGGCCTTGGAAAGGAGGTTTTTAACATGACAGCCACAGTCTGGGCACACAAACAGTCCTGGTGTGAAAGTGCATCTTGTGTTGGTGAAGTCTCAGTATGTGAGGAAGCCTGGAGTGCTTTCAGTGGTACCTACACCAAACCGCATTCACGGCTTCTTTGGGCGACTTCCAACGGCTGCTCACATTTGGAGGGACCATGGCTACATCCTAGAAAGAAGAAATTATCTTTTTGGCAAGGGTCTTTTCCCAGAATTTCATTCAGGAGTCACTGGACTGGTTGTTCCTGTCCATCACCTGTGGGAGATGTGTGCATTGGTCTCCTTCAGCAGCACGTCCCTGCATCTGGTGAGAAACAAGCTCAGTCAGTAATGGCTAAACAAACCCCCAAAACATGACAGAGGGGAAAGGGAATTTGATGTTTTTCTGTTCTGGAGGCTCTGCAGTGCTAAAGATGGAGAAAAAGATTGATATCCTACTAAAATCTGAATAGTTTCTTAGATAATTGTTTAGAGTAAGTGCAATTTAGGAAGATTTAAACTTTAAAACATAGCTTTAAAAAGTAGCTTATAATGCACATAAAAGTGTGAACATCTAGAGTTTGTAAAATAGTATTAACTTTCCAGCATGCATATAATAAGCTGAAAACCAAATATCATATGGCCAAGCCACAATTATTATGGAAGTTCTGAAGTTAGAATAAGCCTGATTTCCTTTATCAGAAATGAAAAAAAAAAAAATCTGTATTATTTAAACTGATTCACAATAAATTTTCTTGTTATGCAATAATTATTCAGCATCACTTTCTCACTTAAATGACTCTGAAATTTTTAATTACTCTGAAAACTTTTATGTGACACTATAGCTAAAGTTAATTTACCTGGTATTGATGAAGTTTCTTCATGACTCCATATTAGAAAGAGAAAGCACATGAGGATGAGTATGGGCACTGTGGCCACCGGCATCGTGTCCGGAACCAGGCTGGTGATGTTGTACTGCATCGGGTTCAGGGTTTCCAGGACCATTCTTTCCTGGAGATTCTGCTTTGCACCAGAGACAGAGAGAGGGAGAAAGGGGGAGAGAGGCAGAGGCTGTCAAAGCTCAGATGTGTTCAGCTTTGCTCGGTACCTCTCACCCCCTCTGTAGTTCCTACAAACGAGCAAATCAGCTCTTGACGTGCTTTATAACCAGAGTGCCTGCCTGGAGAGCTTGCCAGGACCAGCTCCATCACAAGTCAGAAGAGACATGAAGCAGACACTCTTTTTGCTTGGGAATAACAAAGGTTTCCTGACCTTGATGTTGAGGCATAGCTTTGGATGTTTTGGCTGACAGACCCTTTATCTCTGATGTTGACTTGGCTGGCCAACACTGAGGTTTACTCCTTGCAAATCGCTAACCAAAACACAAGAAATTAAACTTTCAGCACATGTGGAAGCATTGAATGAGTTCACTTGCCAGCTTTTGTCTGTCTTACTTAGCTGTTGCCTTCCTGCATGCCTGTAATGCCAGAGTTCCTGAATTTCCAGAATAACTATGGGAGTTTCCAATGACACAGATGAAGTACCCCAGTACTCCAGTTTTTTGTTTGAAACGTGTCTTATAACTTTTTTTAATTGCCAGCCTTTGAGTGTACATAATGTAACATAATGTACTGTATTTATTTATGATTTTTCATAAATACTCTGAAAAATAGAATATATACCATAACAAACAGGATCATGTATTGTCTGTTACCATATTTTTACTCAGGCTGTAACCAGCACTCAGCACAGGAAAGAAAACCCAAAGGCATCCAGCAGGTCTCTTATGCATAAAGGGAATAGAAGGATTCAAAGTTTTTTTGCATGTTTTTGCATTATATCAGAAAGTATAAGAAGTTGTACTTGAGAAGGAATATGAGTGAGATACTCATTTAATCACAGAAAGATACTTGCTTGAACCTGCACAGTATTTTCTTAATAAAACATCTTAATTCTGCTCTGGCAATAACTAAGAATAGATTTGCTTTGTTTCCTCCTGCAGCAATATTTCAAAGTTGGAGGATATATTTATTTAACAGGAAGCTTTTTGATGCAGTTTGCTTTTAGCAAGTGCTTCCTTGTTTGTCTCGAGCTTGCTTTGTAGTGACTGTCAGTGCTATAATTATGTTAAACTAAGCCAAGAATGGGATAGATGCTTTCTAGATAGTGAGAATCCTGGTGTTTGTGGTCAAAGTAGGAAATGTGTGGAGTGTAGGAAGGAAATATGAGGAAAGGGAGTAAGCAGTGGTGTAAAACCTTGCAGGTACATGCAATGCTCCAGCATTTTGAATGTTTTCTGTGCCAGTTTTCTGGGTTTTTTGTGATTCAAAATGACCAATCTGCCAGGTGACCTTTTAGAAACATGCCTGCTATTGCAATAGAGAGCAGCACACCTCTTCTGAGAGTGTCCAGGGACAGGTCATACCCTGCACACATCCAGCTCTTGTATTGCCTGGAGTGCTGTGAAAACAAGTTCTGTGATCACAACAATTTGTATCATGTAAAAGTATTTATTAGTTTAAATTTCCTTGTGTGCTGTTCATGACCACAACAAAAGCATGCCTGTGCATATGTAAATGCTTTATCAGCTTCAGTCTCTCTCACTAAATGAGTTAACAGCATTATAGAGGGAAAGAGCCATGCTTGGGGCATTTAGTGATACTTTTCTCTTGCTTTCTCTCTGGACATGCATAAACTTCATCCTTGTACTCCATTGGCACAGATAGGCTCTGATGTGCATTGTTTTTTCTGCTTTTTTTTCATCTTCAAGACATTCTGCTGTGTGTACTGTGGTTTCACTGCCTCATATTCCCTGTGAAGAGAAGCATGGAGCTGGTTATGCATTTGGGTGCTGTGAAATAAACCAATTTCATACCTCCAGATGTGTATAAATGAATGTTATATGTGCAGGGTGAGCCCTGGCAGAGTTCAAGGTCCTGCTACGTTTGCACAGTGTACTTTGCAAGTATGAGTCCCCCCTTTTTATTTTCTAAAAATCAGCCCTGAGTTCTGATCTTGCTCTGTTCTCAAATACTCACAGCTAAAGCTTATCTTTGTTTTGACAGAAGAATGGAGGCAGAGGAATGGAGGCAAATGAATTGTTTTATCAAAATATACAGATAACAATGGGCTGGATTTTAGATTCTTGATTGCCCCAGCTCCATACTTTAATAATTTTTAGTAAAAGAAAAGTTTTCTTTTTCTGTGATATGTCCAACACATCAGTGTGCACCTTGCTGTTATGTTTATGATTTTTATATCCTGGATTGTGCTGTCATGCAGGTAAAAGTATTAAAGGCGAAGTATTAAATTTGAATCCTTTTAATGCTTTTGAACTGATCTAAAAAAGTCTTATTTTTAGTTAAAGTGACTTCTCAAGATCTTAAGCAGTTTCCTGTATTGAGAATTCTTTGCTTTGTTTCAGTAAGCATGGTCCAAGCAGGTTTTCAGGGCTTGCCTTTTGAGCCACTTTTTTTCATTGTGAAAGCCAGCTGGGCCATGAAAAATTCCCCTTAAACATATTTCAGCTGAACTGCTTATCCTGCTTTTATCCATTGCATTTTTTAAGAACTGCCCACGAGTTAAGTCTCTCCTGATAAAAGCTCAGCCAGACCCTTTTGGATAGTCAGTGGTCACTGAACAGACTGAGAACGTTAGAAATGGAACCAAGCTGGAGAGCCCACTGGGCGTGAAAGGTTTCACAGTTCTTGCTTGTTTTGTCTTGCCTGCTGTAATTTTCCTTTCCTGGCAGCTGGTTGAGGTGTGCCTCAGATCACAGGGATTTGTTGGTTCTGATTGTTGCTTACGTGGAGGAGGAAGGATGGGGGGAAAAGCTTTTAAAATCCCACTACCTAGTGGAGGAAAGTAAGGACTGATAATAAGGAAGTGTTTTTGTGACAGAACGGGTGGATGTGCCCAGGCTGGCTGGCCTGACAGCAATTTTGGCTCTCAACACCTGGGAAAGCAGCTGCCAGCAGAGGGCCCTTTGGATTACTGGTTTATAAATTTTGGCTGCAAAGCACCGGGACAAAATTCTAGGTTCTGTTAAACATTTTCTTACTAAAGCTGAGGTGAGGCATGAGGACAAGGTGCACAGTAAGAAGCCCATATACCTAAAGGACAGCTGTATTGACACCTCTTATTCCAGTTACAGCTTTGTCTTTAACGGCTCTGTCAGTAAAAGAGTAAAACATAAAACCATATTATAGAATTGGAGTGGGAAATCTCTCTTAATTTTGAGAAGGAGGAGCTCATAAAACCGCCTGAAAACTCTTGAAGAGCCATTCTTGTGTCCTGGAGTCGTTTCCTTTGGAGTGGTTCATCTGCCAGGAGAGGAACAAATCTGCTTCTTGTTATAAATTCCCAAGTATTAGTGACCGGTATTAGCAGCACCTGAAGCAACTTATCTAGGTTTAAACAGTTTGGAAAAATAAATAGACTTCTTTCACACCAAACCCACTTTGTTTTACAGATCTGCTCTCATTGTACCACAGTGATTGCCAATGTTGATAGAGACTGAAGGACCACAGTACCTCTGAAAAATAAATTAGTAGGCTTTAATTGAAGTGGATAATTATCACCAGGTGTACAGCATATGTCACATCTTTGACAGAGGGATTGTCTTGTTTCCTTGAAAGCCTGTGGGGTTTACAGTTGAGAACACGTCAGACTTTTTTAAACCTGAGAGTGCTTACCATTGTAGGGTGAGGTGAATTACCCTGTAAGCATCAGACTGCACCTTCATTTAGTGTCACCCTGGGTTCTGTGGTCTCCTCTAATGCTGTAATTCTCTCAGGATGCAATGGGGATGCCACTGAGAGTTTTCCATCACAATTTATTGGTTACCTCATATTGCACTCCTCTCGTGACATTTTTTGCCTTTGATTCACAGTACATTTTTCTTACTTATTTTTCACTTGTTTTATTACTTAATTATTTTTATCACTTAATGATTTTTCACTGTGTTTTATTGATCTGATCCTTTGCATCTGTCAGACATCTCTCATGACAGATGGGTTTGCAATCCCAGTGTGCAGAGCAGGCATGTTAAAGTTAGGTGTTCTCATTACTCTGCTTCTGAAGCACTCTGCCTTGTTTAGGACTGTTTTCTATTTCCAACTTAATCCTCTGCATCCCAAAAGAAAGATAAATAGGGTAAAATGTGAAAATGAGGGGATAAATCCCTTTTTCAGTCATTTCTAAAGTTCCAGTCAGTGATCTAGCATTTGTGTAAGTGTACAGGTCTGTCACACCTAATTACTATGGAAATGTATTCTAGCAGTGCTGAGTGGTTATTACAGCCTTGTAGAATAATCCTGTACCACTTGATTACTATGAAATCGAATCTAAATAGCACTTACAGCTTCATCTGTTGTTTAGGTTAGAGGAGGAGGAAGAGAGAAGGAAGAGATGACAGCTTTCAACAGAAGCTTGGAAGTGGGAATTTACTAATGATCATCCTGGCAATCTAAAGGGGCTCTTGACAAGTAAATGAGGAGGTAGGAACCTAATGTTGTGTCAGAGGGCAAGTGAAACAGAAATGCAGAACATATCCATGATTTTGTGGTGTTGGAAAAATGTCTGTACCACGAGATTAAGAAAGATTGTTGCATTCGATGCCTCTGCTATTATTTGGAATTTAGTTTTTTCATTTTAGTGAGTGTTCTTATGACAGGGTCACCTTGTTTCACAGCTGAATGGGATCTATCCCTAGAGCCTGCTTCTCTGAGTTTTTAGGTTCTGTCAGCTGCCTTTGATAGCTCTTGTGAAATGCTGCTGCATCGTTACAGTGCTGGGGGTGGCCACAACTGTACCTGCCCCAGTGTCCACGAAACTCCATTTCTTGTCACCACTTCTACTCAAAGCAGACAGCTCCAAGTTACAGAGAAGTTTGGAGCTGCAGACTTACAATGGCTGTTGTAAATGCTGACATTGCTGCTGTCTGGAGTCAGTTTGGTCAATCAGTTTTCTTAGCAGCACCCAGTACTGGCATGGGACTGGAACTTAACTGGTCAAGGCAGACTAAACCCATTGCCAGGGAAACAAATACATTAAAAATATCTTCTATAAATGTAGGACTCCATTTCAGTGTTACTATTTGTTTGCATAACTGTAATAAGAGCAGTGCCTCCTTTTTGTGCCTTTATATGGTGCTTGCTGTGTGATTTGGAAAAATAACTTGCCAGTTTTAGCACTTTTCACAGAAGATCTCGTTGCTGCTTATGAACCACCACGATGTCCATGAAAAGTGTCATCCACACTGGATGGTACAGGGGTTTCATCTGAAACAAACCTTCTCCTGAAGCACAACAGGGGTGTCAGTGCTTGTCAGCTATCAAAAAGAGCTGTGGAGAGGTGCAAACTTCTGCACCAGTGGCAGCACTGGAATTTACTGCCTGTCTACCTCAGAGTTTCATTAGAGCACCATAAACTCTAATTAACTCAAAACTAAGCAGGAAATGAGTTGTGAATAGGCAACCAAAATCTCTCTAAAGTGCTTTTCGTCAGAATTCCTTGTCTTGACTGTGGCAAGGCTGAGCGAGCTGTGTGAGGAGGGTTTTCTGTAGGTAGCTGCTGTTGGTTTCTGTTACTCCTGGGCAGGTGTTTTGGTTCTAATTTGTCAGATAAAAAGCAGCTCTCTGTGAAGTCATGTTTCTGCTGTTGTACCTTTACTGCTAATAAATGCCTTGATCAATTTAAGCAAAAAGTTAGTTGACACAGAAGGGACGACTCTCTAAGAAATACAAATTAAATTTCTGACTTTTTTTACCTCTGGCTATAAATATCAAGTATTGTATCAAAGCATGTAAATTAATCCTGAAGAAAAGCTTATCTGGGTATTTGAAAAAACAAGACTAAGAAAGAATGCATGGCTACTCTCAAACCATTCTTTTGCAAATGACTTTATTAATCAGATATAATAATTCACTGAGATATACCAGCTAGAAAAGAGGCAGCACTTTTCCACAGCAAACAATAACCGAGAGATACCAAGCTATGGTAGAATAAAAAAAATTTCCAGGGTCAGTTCCAGACTTGTTCTACCTGATTTTTATCCCCACTTTTTTTTTTAACTACATTTTGTAATCATTTTTTTCCCTGCTGTGACAACGATGCATGGAAATGTCAGTTTGTCCAAAATTCACACACTTCCCAACAAATTCTACATTGCTGTACAGCAACAGCTGGTGGTGTCTGTCCCATGCTCTGTATTCTACCTTAACTTTGCCATGGTGCACATGAACAAAATCCACTTCAGAGCCAAAAGAATTAAATCAGACACCACAGAAACACTGGATAGGTTTGGTTTTTAAATCTGGGGAGCCTGTATCTATAAAAACTGAAATGATTTAATAATTTTTGATGTAAACAGCTTGAAAGGTTGCACGAAGTGAATACACTTTCCTAGGATAACTATTCTGCAAGAACACTGTGCCATTTTTTAAAAAAGAAACTTTATAGAAAACTTGCAAAATATATAGCATATTACTGTTGTTTTAATACCAGGAATTTGGCCAAAGACCTGCATATTTTCCACTAAAAAAAAAAAAAAAATCTCTATTTGGATAGTGACAGCATATAATTTACACAAGGATAATTACAGTAGCAGATCAAGGCAGCTCCAGAAGGAATACTTCCCACTCAAAACAAAAATACGTCCCATTTATGCAATGTCCTACCCATACGGTTTGAAGAAAAATGCTGGAATATGAATTGAAAATTTACCTGTGTCTTCTGGTTACTTCTGGATTTTTGCTGGTGGAGAGTGCTATCCTGGCTGCTGATGTGCTTCTCCTAAAGATCTGGATAGGTTTTCTGGTGATCACCCTCTGTAGCATCTTTTATGCAGGTGCTTCTTGTTGCTAAGAGATCAGTTGCTTGGAGATGGAAGTTTGTTTATTGTAGTAGATCAGGGGCTGTTGCTTTGAAAAGAAAATTTTGTAATTTTACCTCTACAGCTCAGCGTATCTACTGCAAAATATCCAATGGCAGAGATACACAAGCCTGGTACTGATTAGAATTGCAACTGGAGAGTAAAACAGAGAAGTAAACAAAGTTTATGATTTGTGTTTGGTGGCTCTGAACAAGGAAACAGATTTGTCATTTAACCAGAGATACAGCTAGCAGAAATTCTCTTAACTCTTTGCCAAGTCTATCTAAAGGTATTTTCCATTTCCAACAGCAAGGAAGTCCAGAAGTTTTATTCTAAAATAAGAATGTCCAAAGTTGTCAGTACCATTCTGTAGGATACAATCCTTCACTGAGGGTGGAGAGGACCAGCTGACTGTCCTGTACACTTTGTATGTGCTGGTTGCTTTGTGTTCCCAGCTGGTTTGGTACCTCCTCAGAATGATTCTACAAACCAAAGGCTGGTTTCTCTGCTTTGTGCTGCTTCTCCTTTTTTGCTGTAGTGTTGGCAACTCAGACTTAACTTCCAATTGTTTTGAAGAACTGAGTTATGTGATTACACGAAACATTAAAGTAATGTCCAAAGATCTATAGGAAAAGGTGTTGGTGCTGTTAAAAGAGGAGACTAACACAGAAGGGTGAACAAGGTATTTGTGCCTGTTACTGGTTCGAAGCAAGAGAAACCCAAATTGTCTCAATGTCTGCTATGGGAAAGCCTCAGCTGGCTCAGCTGCCTCTTCTGTAAGTTTGCCCCTAGGAGTCCAAACAGACTGCTTTGGGAAACAGGTCAAAATCATCTTTTTTTTGCTCCGTACTCTCAAGTTTAGAAAAGTCCATGACTCAAGTCTGTTTTCAGCAAGGCTGTGTTTTATCCTGTGGCAGTAAGACACTGGCCATCCTTGTCTTTCACTGTCAGGCCACAAATGTAAAAAACTCTCAGAAAATGTTTTCATTCTTCTTTTTTGGAATCCATTCAAAGCTTTAGCATTAGCATTTCTTTAATAATAATCAAACTTGTCTAATGGGGAAAAAGGTCTTACATTTGTTGGGCTGTGATCTCACTTGGAACAGGAGGTATTTGAGGGTTATGTGCAATAGTTGCAGTGATGGAATATTTTTAACTCAGGGAAGGATGAGAGAGACCTAGAATTTTGTTGAATGTAAAATCTCTTTTGAGGAGCCTTTCTTTAAGTAAATAAACAAATAATGCAGACAGTTGGGGGAGAATAAGGACTGAATTCATGCAGAAATTCTTGTGACATTACTGCAGCCCCGTGGAAGAGACTCAGCTGACACAACCAGAAACCAACACAACTTCAGTCTGAAAACCGAACTCTTGTTCTTTTCCCATGTGCACGCACTCTTCCATATCTGCTTATTATGCAGAGACTTGTTTACAGTACCAGCAAAAATGGGCAGAACTTCAATTCTGTTGTGTTCTGTGTTAGAGCTGGGCACAGTAATGGTTACAACCTGTGGCATAATATCTGATAGTCTGAAAGTGTTAAAATTACTTTGATTTATTTCAAAAAGAGATGATAGCTGGTTTTAACTTCTGAGCCTACCTAAATGTTTAGGGGGAAGTCGTGCATTAATATTCTATTATTTTTTTTGCTTTTACAAGCAACTATATATTCTCACTGCCTGTAGACTAGGGATAGTCACGTTCTGGAGGAGCTGGGTTTTGGGGCTGGTTTTGGTCCATTGCATGATGTATTTGCTACAGATTGTTAATGTGGTCAAGCTAATGTAAGTGATCAGTTCTGAAGCAGATGGATAATTGTTGCATAGGCACCAAATTAAGGAAGCTTTTTATAGCTGTATAAGAAAGCTATCGTAGGAAGTTCCCAGCTCTTTCCCATGACTTGGAACTGGTTTGTGGCATTTAGTGTTGTTGTGGTTTCAGCTGCTGAGGAGAACAACAGATTGTGTTGAGCTTTCTGTGCTGGTTTTCTGGTTGTGTTTTTCCTTTGTGTTCCTACATTTTCAGAAGCCCAACTTGGTACTTGTCGCCACCACAAACACATCATTGGTTTTGTTTTTGTGTTGTGTGGAGGAGGGATGCAAAGGGAAGTTCTGATACTCCAGATGCTTGTGTGGTTGCAGCCACCCCTCACTGATGGTGTTTTCTTTTGTTGGTGATGGGTCAGGCTTTAGCATTAGGGAGCAACTTGGCTATTGGTGAAAGAGCTCTAAGAGGCATTGCTTTCAATGCTGCTAAATTGAAATGAAAACAAATGTTAGCTTTATTTGGAAGCACCTAAATTTTTAGATATTCTTTATTATACATGCACAAAATAAACTACTTAATTACTCATTTTTAAAAGCTTGTCAGAATGATGAGTTTAGTAAAATAAGTTAATATAAGGAATGTGAAACCAATTCAATTTATTTCTTTGTCAGCAAGTGTTGCTTGGGGTTTAGGGGAGACCAAGATTGACCAGTTTCTCACACAAAATTTTTATTCCTTGCTCTGTGATAATTTATTTAACCAAAAGTACATGTCTAAAAATGAAAAATCTGTTAAAGTTTTTGTTGGAGCTCCTTCTTCTGACAGTGCTGTGTATCTACTTACTGATACAAGGAATTTGTGCATGAATTCAGCCATAGGAAGGTGATTAAGTTGGTCATGAAGTAGTCTCAAAATGGGTTAAATAGCAAGAAAATGATTGTTTGTATTTAAACTATGTTTTGTCAAGACTGAATTCTGTGGGATACAACTTTAAATCAAATAATATTTCCATATACCAGAGAAAATGTATCTTTTTTTCCTGCCAAAGAATTCCTGGAACTTTGCATAATGCACCCAGAATGATTGGACTTGTTGTTCACTACAAAGGTCTGTGGTTGAATACTGCAAATTCTTCAGAGCCTGAGTAGGCATTCACTGAATTAACAAAGTTGGGTTTTATACCATTAAACAAAAATAAAGCAGGATTTTTTTTTTTGTTCTAAATATTTCACAATAGGCTGTTGGGAGAAAAGGATGCAAAATGCTCTTGGTAGTTGAGCAGAAGGGTATGTAACCTTCTAGGGACCCTCTGGCTCATAGGATAACACTGATTAGAATTCTGTTCTTGTCATGAGGGCTTGAATCTCCCCTAGTGACTATGTAGGAAGAAAATAGCTTACATTAAATCAGTGGCAATGAAGTCATTAGTGAAAGGATTAGTAAGAAAAACTAGTAAGATGAGATCAGGCTCAGATTTTAATACTTTTTATGTCCTGATGGTTCCCCTGCAGTCTCAAAGGTATGAGAGAAATGCTTGCTTTACCCTGAGGATGGACAGCCACCGGTGAATCTGTCCCAGATAAATTCCATGTTGTGTTAGCAAACACAGGAAGGAGGAAGCAGAGAGATCTGTGTGAGCAGGGACTGTCAGCACAAGGTCACGCTGGAGGTCCATGGACATTGCTGCTCCATCCTGGATGTTGGACAAACTCAGATGCCAAGTGGAGAGTTTAAACATGGGACAAAAGTGTACACTTCCCTCTCTGGGCCTTTCCTTCCCTATATAAAAATAAAGGAATTTCAAGTGGCACTCTTAGGCATCCCTATGTTTGCAATAATGGCTACCTGTCTTTCCTAGGAACTTGAAGAAAGATGTAGTAATTTAACTGGCCGTTTTATTCCTTCTTTTTCTTTTAACTTCCCACATGTGTCATTTTCCTCTTGCCCTTACCAAGTCAGTTATCAAGTGCTGAGAGAGCTGAGACTCCTGCAGGTACCTGTCTTCAAGCACTTCCAGTGCTACTTTATAATTGAGGTGTGTGTCAGCCAGGGGAACAGGAGAGGTCCAGCCTGTCAGGTTCTCTCACTGCAAGCAAAATTGTCCAACAAAACGAGCACTGCGTGTGTAAAAGCTTTTCAATTCCTTAAAACTGTGTCAGTGAACTGCTTGCATGCTTTGAGTCTGTTCCAGTCCACTGTTATTAAAGAACTAGCACAGCACAAAATGCTGCAGGACGTTTGCAGGCAATCAGCTTTGAACCATTGCCTTCATTTCCAGCCACACTTCCAGTGCTGCCTTGGGGGGTGCCCGGGTGCTGCTTCTAAACAGCTCCTTCGTTTGGCAGCATGCACTGCACTCTGAAACCTGTTCACATCCCCTCCGTGACTGCTCCTGTCAGCTATCCTTTCATCCATTTACAGGAATCTATCTCTTCATTGGCATGGAGTCACCCTTTCAAAGAACAGTGTCTACACAGGCAGGTGTGTTTTGAGGGAGTCAGTAGCACACAATGCTGGAATTCACTCATTTAGCATTTTGTATGTGAGTTTTTCTTGTGCAGTGTCTTGTTTGGCCTTTCTAACAGTATATTCAGTTCGGAGATGAACTTCTTTGGCCTCCCCAGCAGAATTTTCTTCATACAGACCAGAATCTGGCTTCCCTAGCTAATGCCATTTTGAAAAGATCACTTAAGTACTCTCATACCAGTGTAGTTGATTGAACCCTTTTATACTGCCCGTGTTTTTTCTTTCATGCCCAGCTTCAGAAGGCCTGTACTGCTTGCAGTTCTAACACCAGGCAGATTTGGCAGTTCTGTTTCACAAATCTTCACAATTCTCTTTCTAGCTTATTGCCCAAACCTCCCCCCAAATTTAGAGGGTATTGGAACGTGTGGGAACGCTCAACATCAGGAGTGTCATGGTCATCTCAGTTTCAGTAAAGAACATTAGCTCTTGTTCTGCAAGGAAAGAAAAGCTTTAGGAGAAGCTCATCGTACTGTCAGGCACAGAACAGTCCATAAGTGCCTCTTGAAATCTTTCTGCCTGTACTGCCTGGAGACAGGTACAAGTCTTCAGACATCACCTTTGGGTACGTGGGGTTTGGTGTTTATATCTTCAGTGTTTGTTTGTTTGTTTGTTTGTTTTTTGTTTGTTTTGTTTATTTTTTCTTGTTTTGGTTTTTTTTTACGGCAAATGTTGTTGATGGAAGGAGCTTTATAAAAGATGTTCCATGTGGGCTTGAACACTCAAAAAGATCTTTTCAGTGATTTCTTTTATTTGGAACAAATGCAGGCAAAACGATCAATTTTTCATAAGACTGAATTCAGCTCCCTAATTTGTGTACACGTGTTGTAATTTTCTAAAAACAGGTCTCACGTGATGTTTGTGTGCTCTGGGCTTTATTATAACCATTCTTCCCCTGAATAATCCATATGTGAGGAGATGCACAGGACCCAGTGGACTGGTTTCAGCTGGTTTTTGAGGGTCATTTTCACACCAAATCTGTCAGGAAGAATCTCCTGGTATTGGGTAAGGAACCTCAAACCTTGAGAGGGGTCCCTGCTCAAGGGGAGGGTCACCTGTAGTGCAGTCCAGTGGCAGTTTGGAGAAAGCTTGAGTTGGACACATCCAAAGATCTGTCATTGGTAGAAGGTGTCTCTGTCTTGAGGAGGCGCCTTGGGAAGCATCCCAGCTCCAGGGGAGGTCCCTGCCCTGCAGGCCAGCAGGGAGGGCTCAGAGGTGGCTCACCCAGGCTCCCATGTTTATGCAATGAAGTGTTTGGCTCGCAGTCAAATTACCCACAGTTGCAAGGTATGCAGGGCACTCCTGTGCACTGCTGCTCACTGGGTCACCCTCCTCCTCTGGGGGTGTCCTGGAGGAGTTTCTGGCCCAGCTCTGGCTCAGACCTTTGCCTCCTTTGGAGCCAATAACCAAACACCTCCTTTTCTAAGCAGTCCAGTGCATCTCTCACATTCCCCCCCAGAAATCACTCTTCTCATTTTGTCCATATCAGATTGATAGAATAGCATTAAGAACTCCTAGTGAAAGCCACAGTGGAAAGAGTTAACAGTACAGATATTTTTCTCCCATTAGTCTGCCTACATAAGTTCAAATCTCCAGACTATTGCAGACCACACTTGTTAATTCAAGGAGCACTACCTGTTTCAAAGAAGGGGACAGTGTGTTCTTGTCACAGGCAGAAGCAGCTGTAATGGTGTTTTATAGGAACAGGTCATGGATGCACTGTCTAAAACTAACTCCCTATTTATGAAGTGCCTGAGCATCTACACTTTCAGCTTGTTAGCTGGTCAACTTGTTTTCACTTTTATTTCTTCTCCTGAACTGGCATTTCAGCTGGTGAGAAAAAGAAAGAGGTGTGTGAAGATTTTTGTCCTTGATGTGCAAGAACTATGGAGGACTGTCTTAGGTTTTCTGTCTTTGTCCGTGGGCATAAGACTCATTTGTGAGCACCACGTTGGGGAGTGGAGAAAGGAGAGACAATCTGTTCCCTTGTCATGGAAAAATGTGCAAGCTCTTCAGAGTAGTTTAGGATGAGTCTTCAGATTGTTACAGGATTCTTTGTCAGTTAAATCTCTTTTTTCTCCTTTATTTGTTAAGCCCTGCTGCCACAGGGATGTCTTTGCAAGTCTCATGCAGTATTCTTTTACGTGATGTCTGCAATGAAAGTGATATTCAACTTGTAAACTTTTAAACTGCTTCTCCCATTTCCCCCCACTTGCTGCCTACTGGTGCCACGTTTAGAAAAATGCTCCAGTGTCCACTTAGTTTTTTTCTATGCAGATTTCTGTTATTTGGCAGTTACAGTGGGAACGTGAGTCCACTGCTCTTTCCTTGCATCACATAGAATATTTTCTAATGGTCATTTGGATATATTGTGGGATAACTCAGGCAACATTTTTTTAACAAGTAAGGATACTTTCCATGGAAAGTTCCAAACAAAAATGTTAAACTTTTGGTAAAATGAAAGTATGGGCAAGCCTCCCAGCCAGTCAAAGCAGCCCTGCTAAGAGTGCTTGCAGAACCAAGAGCATTTGCAGTGCTGAAGCTGCTGCAGGCATTTTCTGGAAATGAAAATTGTCACTGAAATGAAAAGCACTGAATACAATAGTGAAGTTTAGCTTAGCAAGAAGGAACGTGGCAATCAGGTGAAAACGCTTCTAACCACTTCTGGTTGTTCTGAATCCTCTAATCTGCTTCTTCAAGTGCTGTTAGTGATTGTGTTAATGATATCAATTTGTAAGACAGCCTTGGCTGCACTGAAGTGAAGAGGCTCCAGAGAAGCCTCTCTGCACCTGCTTTGAGCCATCCAGAGTGTGCTGCTCGCAGGCAGAGCAGGTTTGCAAAAGCGTGTTCTGTGCACGGGGCTTGTGGTTTATACAAAAGGGTTTTTCACTGGTTTTTTAGGGCTGTATAATTTTACCTGTTTATCAGTCCAAGTTATGAAGTATTTTGGGGCTCATCAGATTCTCATTAAATGCTGTGTTTTTTCAATTTATGCTGTTTTGGCAAATACAACTAACACATTTTTGAAATGGCCTACAGAGAAAAAAATACCGTAACCATTAATGAATCCAACTTAAAGCTGTGCAGAATTTCAGGTTGAAAATGCATCTTTAAAATAATTCCTTCTGTATTGAAAAATATTCTTTTAACCTCCTGTATTATTATTACAGCTCCACCTTGTAAAACTGCAAGTCAGTTTTGTAGAAGTATGTGTTTTATGTTTAGGCCCTCTCACGTTAGAGTTTGACAGAATATTGCATTTTCATGCCACACAACACAGGGGGATAATTGTAATCATCTGCAGAGGAAGCTGTTGACAAAACCACAATAGTTACCTGTGGCTATGTAGCAAAACAACCAAAATTGCTCTTTGGTCGTGGGCTCAGAATTCATGACCCAGAATGTATCTCCCATGCTGTGATCTGTAAAAAAATTCTCTTTCACTTTAAAGCTGTATGTAAGTATGCTTAGTCTAGGTCATTTCTGATAAGTGCTGAAATGCAAACCACACCTGCCCAGGTAAGAGTTATCTGTAATTATGTTTATCAGCCAGTCATACAATGAAATGTTTACTTGTCCATTGCAAAATTGCTCAGGGTTACTGGTGTGTGTACACAAGTGAAACACAATGTATTTTCTAAAAACCTACTTGTAACACGATAAACTCAAATTGAAGAAGCAGCACTGAAATTTATTCACCTGAAGGCACATATTTGTTGAAGATTAAGCAGCATAATGGAAGTGCAAAAATCCTCTGCGGTGTTTGGTGGAATCCAGTCAATTTTAATACCTGAAATGCTCAGAATTAGTAGCAATTCTGAGTTAAGCTTTTGTAAATAGTCTCCAAACAGCACTGCACAGGGTAGTACTCCACAGCAAGAGCTAATAACTCTGAAGGAAATACCTTGGCAGCAGAATGGCTGTGTTAGTTGGGTCTCTGCCTGTGACAGTTCCCTCCGCTTCTTAGCAAATATTCTCAGATGGAAGTTTCTCTGCTGTGTTGGGTGACTGAAACCAGTGGCTGGTGAGTGTGACCGAGAGGAAATCTCCTGGGCTGTAATTTTTTAATGACTTAGTTTGTATTTCTAGGCTCAGGAAAGGCCAGGTCCGGTAGATCTTCTATAAAAACTAAATAAACAATTGATCCAAGGCTTGACTGATAAGCAGTAAAAGTCAGGTTAGAGTGTTCTAGATGATGAATATTCTTTTCTTTTATGAATAACCAAGCCCATCACTGTGGCTTTGCTTCACACAAATATTTATATATTAAATAATCCTCCTCTCTACTTGCTATAGCGACTCCCTACATACCTGTAATAAACCACAATCTAGTTCTGTAGCACATAAATGACAATCCCTCATGCGTGAATTTTAGTGTTAGTATTTAAATAGACAAATTAGGTGGCTTTGCACAGTCAGTTAGCTATGCAAGGACATTCTTCAGCATCCAAATTACATCAAAAGTAGAGTATAAAAAAAAAAATTCTAGGATTAGCCCACAATCAGGCTGCATCTGATCTCTGCTGGAAGAGTAATGTATTTTGGTGAATTACTCTAGAGTTGCCAATTTTTCTGTTAGTTTTTTTTTGTTTTTTAGTAGCTGCTCTGGCTGGGGAAATGCTGCAGTTCTTCCTCACTGCTGCACTGCCCTTGCCTGGTGGCTTCAGCACTGATATCCAGCTTTCCCACCTGCAGGACCTGTATAATCACGTTTAATTGCATTGCTATTAAACCTAACGTTAGTTACAAACTCTAAATACAGATAACAAACACATTGCACACACTGAATGTGTGCTCACCCCTGTCATTATTACACCCAACCTGTTCCTTACAGGAGGATCTCTGCACTCACAGCAAATGCAGATGCTCAGCACCTTTGAGAATGCAGTGCTAGAGCATCCAGTCCTTCACCTTCAGAAATCTGATAAAACGAGTCTTTTCTCAAAAGTCTGACTTGATCTACTTGTTTAGAGAATGACCGTTTTTTGAAGTTATGAGTTGTGGTATTTCTCATCCCTTTGTGGTATCTTCAGATCTTTCACTGTGGAGACAAGGAACATAAATTCAGGCAGAGCAATCTGAGAGGCTCCTTCCCAGACACGGAATGTGCCAAACTGCTGCTCGACGTGGGCTGCAGCTACAATGCCTGCAAAGGAACTGAGTATTCTGCCAGAGTGCCCCCTCCATCCTGTATTCCCAGAACAGTCTGCATGTTGTGCCACAGCCATGTGCCATTTCGAGATCTGCACAGACTTGCACATTTTCTGCTCTGCAGATTGAGGCATGCCCAGCTCTGAACCCAGAGTGCTTGGGGAAGGGAATGTACCCCTTCTTTCACCTGGAAAAACCCCAGTGCCTTCCACACTTTCTCCCTAAATAGGGCAAAATACTCAAAATACAGTTTTATGTAACTGTAATAGAAATACATTCTATTATTGTATGTGCAGCTTCTCTGAAAACTGTGCTTCTAGATAATTTATATTTAGAAAACCATATTTAAAGTCTAATACTAACAATGTAATATATATTATCTCCTGTTTCTTGCCTTGGTTCACATTTCTGTTATGTTATGACTTGAGATTATAAAATCACTGGAATAGAGAGAGTCTTTTAGGAAATGTGTCTGAATAAGGTTTATTTTAGTATCAGCCTTTCCCTGACTGGCAAAACTTCTATGAATATGATTAATTTTCCTTAACTCTAGACAGGTCTAAACCTGTCTCCTGGCCTTGCTTTGTTAGTGGGAGAGGAGAAGCAGTCATTCTAGCCTGTGACTGACCTTGTTCTCAGGCCTCTGTGTGCTCACTGAGTTCCCATATCTGTCTGTAAGATACACTGAGGTGTCATGGATAAGCTTGTTAAAGGCTCCTCTTTAGTTCAGCCAGTTTTTGTGATTTTTATCCTGATTTTGGGTGAATAGATAGTTGGTAATTATTTGGCTAGCGATGGACACTGTAACTCTTCTAACTGAAGAAGATCCAATTCTAGGTTATTGGTAGCTTTTAAAGATGAAAATGGCAGATTGATTTTAATTGCTTTAATATAGCTGTTTTTAATGCCATTCTAATGCATGGTTTTACTGTTTAATTGTCTTTGTCACCTCTCTGTGTCTTCAAAATTGCACTGGGTTTTCCTGTCAGGACCTCACAGACTATGTCCTGTGGTTTTGATCTGAGCTGGCAGACAGTGCCTGTAACAATCTACCCAATGCAGCCAGCAGTTGTCTTGTGACTGTTCTGAGACCACACAGCCATTTCTCCATTTCGAAATTGTCCCAGTGCAGTTGGTGCATTTCTTTTCCAGCTGTGTTTGTGGCTCTGAGTGTGTGCAGTTTTCTGAAAGTCAAAGGTACCGGTAGTAAATTCATTATTTGACATTTCTTCTGTATGACACATTAAACAGGGCTATTATATAGTGCTGTTCCTTTCTCTTGGCTTTATAAACAGTCTCACAGTGTAAGTCTATGGTGTGTATAGTTATATATCAAATTAATATGCTAAAAGTGCTCAAATAGGCAAAATTATGTTTAATCCTCTGTGAATCACAGTGGTAAATATGAATGATAAAAAGTTGAGGGGAAAAAAGCTGGAATATTGCTTGTATTCAATGCTTCCTGATTGAAAATTACCAAGAGCTCCAGAGTGGATTCTAGCAAAGAGCTGATTAAAGCTCTGTGCAGCAGTGGCTGTGAGGGAATGGATGCCATGTATGTGAGATACGATGCAGAGAGAAGTTTTTGAAGCAGAGAGGCAATCTTAATTCTGCTCTACTTTACATCCAGCTGTTTTATTTCTTCCAGGCTGTTATACCTGGGCCACAGAGACATCCTCTCTTGTCCTTGGACAGACTTTTTAAAAGTGGATGGTGTAAGAGAGTTTCCATAGTATATAATCTCCAATTTTTTTTCTGCATTGTTGGAATACCTTTACCAAAATATGTTTCATAGTTTTATATCTCAATATGGCGACAATTTAAGTTTGATGATTTGTTTGAAACTGAATATTTAATATCTAATTCCTGGCTGTGTTTCAGGGTAGTTGAGGAGTGTCCTCTTCTTCCTTTGATCCCTTACTGAACTGCAGGATCCTCTGCAAAAGAGCAGGGACTGTTTATCAAGGTTAGTTAGCTGGATTTCTCCAGTCCTTCTCCTTGTTTTCAGGTTTCAGTGGTGGGACAAAGGTGTGATAGATCTTTTAAGCCACTTACTATTTGTCATGTATTTTGATCTGTTGCTTTTATTCCCACAGTTTAGGTTATGAATGGGTGGTTGTAGCCATGGTGTCTGAATTGTTCTCTTTCTTTGCTCCTTAAGTCATCTTTGTCTATGGTGCAGCTTTGATTTTTTTTTTTTCTAATGTGTGTTGGAGGAATTCTGAGCAGTTTTCTGGGAAAATAGTCTTTAGCTGCCAGTGCCCTGATGATGCATCTCTAAGGCATCTTCCTCCAATTTATTGAATGTTCATTCAAAGACAATGAGACATTCTGCTGATGCCACTGAATAGTACTCTTTGTGCTGCACCACTTGCAGATATTTATGGGTTTTATTTTGAACTTCAAACACCAATTTGGCCTATCTAGGAAGAAGCACTTTTCCACTGGGTCCTAATTTATGATTTATCTTAAGACCAGGTATTCCAAAGTAACAGCTGACATATCCTTTCCTCTGCATAAATTTGCTTATTCTTGCAGCTCTGTAGTAAGTAGGAATTTCCTGAAATCAGAATTATTTTTTAAGGTATTTGTTGCTGATGCCTTGAGGAGCTTTATATCTTTGTGCCACTGAAAAACACAATAAAAGCTTTAAGGGATTGGAGTATAACTCCAGCTTTTCCACATCTCCTCTGATATAAAATCAGGAGAATTATAGTATTTTCTGTTTATTTTTATCTTCTTCCAATAGTTTTTTTTTTCTTGAAAAGCAAGCCTGTATCCAATATGCCATAATCTGTGTGGAATGTCTGTGCAGAAATGGAGTAGGAGGCATTCTGGTGTGTGTCACTGACAGAAGCCTGAATTAATTCTGTGGGGTGAGGTTGATCACACAGCTTAGTGTGGTCTGAATCGCTAAATCTGCCCCTGTGGCTGACCTACAACTGCTGCAGAGACATTTCAAACCTACGTGTTCCAGCTTTTCTGAACATGAATATGCCAAGACCTAATACGAATTTCAAAATCAAGCCTCTCTTTTTGCATGTAGTCAGAAGCCTTTTAATATTTGAAAGCTAAGTCTTTGCTATAGAAACAATGTTGGTTTCAGTATCAATATTAAAGTGCAACTGTGATTTGGATGGAGCAATTCTGCAGCTGCTCAGCTGCTGGTGCATCCCATGGTTCGAGCAATGGGAGCAGGGATGAGGAGGAAGGGCCTTTACAGCTCTGGGGCTTCCTGAGTACATCCATGCTGGATGTGGAACTGCAGCAGTTACCAGTACCAGCTGTTGCAAAGGAAAGCACGAGAAATTTACTGAAAAGCCTGAACTGTTCATCAGTTTGACAGTCCAGAGAATGATCTTCCCTTTCTACTTTGTAGGTTTGGAGAGTAGAGTAGCTTTGGAATTGTAAAATGAATCTATTGAACCTCTGGTATATCTCTTGAGAAGAAGGGAGATCCAATAAAATCTGTTATTTATCATGGTAGGTTATGAAAGCTTTAAAAGACCTTTTTTTTCCCTTTAACTAGTTCAGGAAAAGAGATTACCTTCTTTCTAATAGCACTCATGAGGACTATAATGTGTCTAATCTTTCCAAGGCATGATGAGAGGCAGTTTGGTTAACTGCCTCATGAGAGCATCATCCTCAGCAACTTGGTCCATCTTCCAGCCTTAGGCACCCAAGTGAAAACAATGTGCCAATCTCCAGTGTGCTTTATCACTGGGACAGCTGCCAAAATAGATGAGTTTTCAGTAATAACAACTTCTACAAAGTAAAACATCAGTGGGAGCATTAGTTAAGTGTGACACCATCTGAATACATTGTCAGCTTGAGAATAATCAAGGAGTATTTTTTATTATACACTTAGTGAGTAATTTGGCTACAAAAATACCTCTTGTGGTAAAGCTGTGTTTTATTTCCTAAAAATTTATTCCAACTCTGCAAAGCTGGAATTCTAAAAAGCACAAATATTGTGTTGCATCTGCAGTTTGCATATTGATAGTTTCTTTCTAATTCCAGTATTACATGGACAGATTTATGTGACCTTTGCCCTGTCAGTTATGATGCACTGTTGTGTCAGGACATGCTTTAGACACAGATTCTGAAATGCCAGGAAATAACTGCAGTGCTGCTTGCTGGCATTCTGCCTAACTGAGAAAATGATGGATCTAGGGGATAACAGTTTTCTCACATAGGTTTAAACTGCTACTGAGGAAATTTTTCTGGTGTTTTGATAAGAAAATAGCATTAAGGTTTCTAGAATTTACCAGCAACGTTCCCAAACCTCCATTCTGCTTTGCTGATTGGGACCACTGACTTTTATCATGGAGAAGGAACAGAGGCACTGAGCATGAAGTGCATTGCAGCTGATGACAAGTGCTGTGTGGATGAACCAAAATCTGAGCTGTGCTACACGGGGAAAAGGGATCCAGAAGGAGGTACAGGATTACCAGGCGGTAGCAGAGGATGAGATAACATGGGGACATTTGAGTGAACTGCTGTTCATATGGGATGGGGGAGCACTCAGTAGACAGCAGGGACAGGAATGTCCACAGCCCAGTCAGCTGCTCCTGCCGCTGGAGTAGCC
This sequence comes from Orthonyx spaldingii, assembly GCA_013397795.1. Classification (NCBI taxonomy): domain Eukaryota; kingdom Metazoa; phylum Chordata; class Aves; order Passeriformes; family Orthonychidae; genus Orthonyx; species Orthonyx spaldingii. Next base: position 246,334 of record VZTJ01003413.1, on the reverse strand, counting down.
AATGAGACTTCCAGTGCAGTTTTGGGAACCTCTTTGCCACACAATTTTGCTGTCATCTGATTCCCGACTTTCAAAAACTGGGCACTTTCGTGCCAGAGGTGTAGCTGTGTGTCCAAGTGCAGTACTGCACACACTGGCCTAAACCTGTGGTGCAGGCAGGAGCCTGGGCAAGAATCCTGCTACTCTGCCATCCAAGCAGGTTCCAGGCTGCAGCCTTGGATACGGTGTCTGCAGTGATCCAATGGAGTATTTTTTAAATGAACAATGTTCAATTGTTTCTTGGTTGTAACGCAGAGAAAACCTTGCAAGATGAGGCAAATGGGAAAGCAAGAGTGCTAAGGGTGCTGTACTGCTATTGCTGCTCTCCAGACTGTGCCTCATAATTATTATACCCTTTTTTTTTACTCAGTCATTGCGCTCTGAAATGGACAACAAAGATGAAGAATTGCTGTTTGTTATGCTGTATGGTCTCTGGGGTGCAATTCTCTTTGTTCTTGGAAAGAAAGTTTTAGTTTGTTGTTGTGATAGATTCTTACTCATTTTGTTACATCTGTGAATTATAAACTAAGCCTGCTTAAGGTGTACCATCTTCTGGAAATTTCTATGCAAGGTCTTATTTTTTTCTCTTCTTTCTCCTTTACAAGATTAATATTGTAAGCAAAACTCAAATGCACTTGTATGTTAAGCTAGAACCTCCACTGCAGAATCTGCTGGTTTCGGCTGGGATAAAGTGATTTATTTTCCAGTAGCTGGTGCAGTGCTGCATTTTGGGGTTGTGAGAATCATGTTGACACCAGAGTGACACCTGGGCTGGTGCTGAGCAGCACTGACCTGGAGTCAGGGACGTGTGGGATTCTCACGCTCTGGCAGTGAGCAGGTGCACAAGGAGCTGGGAGGGAGCACAGCCAGGACAGCTGACCCGAACTGGCCAAGGGGATTTTCCACCCCCAGGAACATCCTGCTCAGTGCAGATATATCGGGGGAAGCAATTATTCTTGTGACTGTCACTGATATCAGAAAGCCTATTCACATATAGGAAGAACTTTGTGATACCTTCAGAATAGTTTGCCAAGACCCAAAGCCTCCAATGATTTTTCAAGAAGTTTTTGCATGTTTGGTTTTGTAATTATTTCTTAGAATGTCTAAGAGTAGGTTTAGACTAGATACAAGGAAGCAATATTTTACAGTAAGTGTGGTGAAACACTGACACAGGTTGTCCAGAGAGGTGATAGGTGCTCCATCCCTGGAAACGTTCAAGCCAGGTTGGAGGGGACTCTCAGCAACCTGGTCTGTTTGACAGTGCCTGCTCACTGCAGAGGGGTTGGATTAGGTAAACTTTAAAGGTGCCTTTCAGCCCAGACTGTTTCTGTGCTGGCAAGCCTTATGCCTTTGGGTGTATGGTGATTTCCTTCTGTCTCATCTGCCATCACAGGATGAGATGGAATGATCATTCCCTCTTCTTTCCTCTTGTTCTACCTATACCTGTCATGGCAGTTTCATAAGAAAAGCATCTCCAATGCAATGCCTGAGGACACCAGCACTTTTTGTAGTAATTTTTTATTTCAGAGAGATGAGAAACTTAATATGATAGAGTTGTTTTCCTGTCTCTGCTTCTTTACTGTGCTTAAGCAGCTGTAGCAGAACTGAGTGTATTAAATTCAGGTTTGGTTTGACCTAATAGCTCACCCATCAATGTACTGAGGGATTAGCATGAATTACAGGTCAATGGCATAGTTAGAATGGAGACAGAATACATGTGATCATTTGCAGAGAACTGCCCCTTTGACAAAGGATCAAAGCCCTCTCTTGTAGGAAACTTGGCATTCAAAAGCTGGGAATTTCTTGAGGTAGATTTGAAGTGGAATCACTGTAAGAAAGTGCACGGCTTTGATTTGAAATATCAGCTTTAAAAAGAACTTTTTTGGAAAGTGTTTTGAGTTCAATAGCTTCTACCTTCTTCATGAAGTCTTGGTATTCAGTTAGATTCTGCTATATGCTGGAACAGTGACATTTTGGGTAATTCATTTTCTTATCTTGACTGTGAATTAACTGGCAACAAAATTTGTTATGTTAAAGATATCCCATGTCACAGAAGGTTTAACAGGAGTAATTTGGGAAAGGTCTGTGCTTGAACATCTAAAGCAACAGGTCAGTTGTACTAGTGAATGACATGATATTCTCAAGAGAGCAAAGCGATGGCATGAGCTGCAGAAACTGTGTCACGGACCTGTGGGATGACAGGATCTGTGTAGCGGAGGGATTTTTATTACGCAGTCTCACTGCCTGACACCTGGAAAAAGCCACGTACAATGTCAGTCGTGTGAAAGTTCTCCTGGTTACAGGCTGTCCCGGACATCCCCCTCTGGAACTGACCGAGCGCAGCTCCCGGCTTTGTCGGACCAGTGCCCAGCCTGGGTGCGGGAGGGGTCGGCGGCGGCGGCTCCCGTGCCCTGCGCTGCGCTGCCATGAGCTGCCCTGCCCTGCGCTGCCCGGCCCTGCGCTGCCCTGCCCTGCGCTGCCCTGCCGTGCGCTGCCCTGCGCTGCCCCCGCCCCGCACGCTGTCCGGCGATAAAAGCGCGGCGGCGCGGCGC
>VZTJ01003413.1:178000-243732 GCA_013397795.1 Orthonyx spaldingii | reverse complement strand
GGAGCTCGGCGCGGCGCTGCGCGGCCTGGAGGCGGCGGCGAACGGCTCCGTGCGGGGGCTGCCGCCCGCAGCCGCGCACCCTCCGCGCACCAAGCGCAGCCGCCGCGGGGAGCGCGCCCGCGGCCACCTGCGCGCCGAGAGCGACGAGATGCTGATGATGCTGACCTACTCCATGGTGCCGGTACGGCCGCGGGCGGGAGAAGCGGGGCTGGTCCCGGGTACAGCCCCGGGAGCGCGCCGGGCGGACGCTCTCATTTGCCGGGTCCCGCCCGCTTTACCTGCAGCCAGCACACGCACCTGAGGCTCTGCCCATTCCTCGCCTGCTCTGTCGATGCTGGGCTGCCAGAGCTGCTGGGCCGCAGAGCTTGCAGGTTGCCATCCAAATAAACCAGAGTTATACAAACAAAGGGAGGGAAGGCGTGGGTTTAGCGAAACTCCAAAATTTCGTTGCAATAACAAGCCTCCCGCTTTGCAGGGTTTTTGGTTTTTAAAACTAACACCACTAACAGAACCCCCGTGTGTTTTCTGCTGTTCAGCATCTCAGCATGAGGCACTGGACATCACTTTATCTCACATCTCTTTGAAATTGGTAATGGCCTTCCAGTAAGTGTTAAATTTAAGGTGGTGTTCGATGGATCAGGAGAACTGTATGTCTTTTCTCTGAAAAAACTGTATAGCTTTTTGCACATCATTGAAAAGATGATCTTACTCAGTAGGAACTATGTCGTGTAAGTGAAAAATTACACAGGTTGTAGAGTTGAAAAGTTTTGAATAGATTGAAAAGATTTTAAGTTTGGAGCTAGAAGAATTGCAAGAAAAGTATTGCTGTTGAGGGAACCTCTGTGGAAATTCTATCCCAGTAGGGATTGCAGAACTAGGCCCACAAAAAAACCAGGAAAGCACAAAAAAAGCAGACTCTTACTCATGTATTACTATTGCTGTTTTCAAAAATTACTTAGAGAAAATACATCTTCAGTAATGTTCTGATGGTGTTTTTTGTTACTAAACCATTGCAATCCTCATTGTACAGTGACAACACCTCCATTAATGTTAGTGCTAATGAGATTGTCGAGAACAGGTGTTCAGAGCATAGAGTTTTGATAATAACATTGTTTGGGTTTTAGAATAATTTTTTCTTTTAGCTCAGCCCTTTAAGCCCTTGTGTTTTGAGTTTAGAATTTGCAGTACAAGACTTCTGCAGTTCAAAGAATATTTTTTTCTACTGAGATGTGAAACTTAAGGGTGTTGGATATTTGGTCCTTGTTTCAAATTCCACTGACCAAAACAGCAACACTTTTGATGGACCCCATGCACCTTGCCAGAGAGTATAGTTTTCTGTAGCCTTAAAATCACATGGTTTTGTACTCAAAACTGTCTTTTAAATAACTTCTTTTAAGAAGTCGTCCCTGAGTTTGGCAGCTGTAGTTTGTGGATCCCCTGGACTCTCTGAAGCGATTCATACCAGATAGAGTAAAATAAACAAAATTATTGGGGAAAGGATTCCGATCCTGACAGGACTTCAACACTGCCAGTGCCATTTACTGCTAGGTGCTCAGGGTGGAGTCATGAGTGGCAGTTGGGTGTCTGGATAATTTTGACAGTGGCCATTAAATGTGCTGTTCTGCTGTCGGTGGTACCTCGTATGGATTACATGAATTTTATTGCCCTCTCCAAATAGGACTGAGCACGTGGTGGTGTTGGAACTGCATGTGGCCAGTCTGTGCACTTGTGCCTCCAAATGCCCACTGTGATTGTTGCTGTGTGTGATGTGCTTCATCTAAATCCATGTATCCTGCAGGGATTTGCTTGAGAGGGTTTAATGCCTTTTTGTTCTTACAAAACTCCCATCAGATGTTTTTCATTCTGGCTGCTGCTCAGAAGAGTGTGTAACTGCGTGCAGAATCACTTGCTCAGGGGGAGAAAAGTCCTTAGAAAAATATTCAAGCACCCCCTCCTCCCACTCCTGCATTTCTGTGTTTTGAATCCAACTCCCACTGACGTAATTTGAAGACTTGGTGACTTTTGTAGTGTGAGACAAAGTTCCTTAGAGCTGGTGAGATAACCCCTGCTACCATGGTGGGCCTTGGAACGATGCTCCAGCCTCTGCTGAATGTGGGCCCTGAACAGAGGCTTGGCCTGAGCAGGTTCTCTCTGGCAGGGGAGGCTTTTCTGCCTTTTCTGCTGGTGGCACTGTGGGTACCAGTGTCCCACTGTTCTGCACAACCCCTGCTCAGGACAGATCTGGTGTGGCCACCATTCACGAATCTTTGAAATAACCATAAGCATCCAAAATCACGTGTTAGCTTTGATAGCATGAGTATATTTTTTGTTCAGGGCCTATTGTTTAGGATTTATGTATACATATATTCATTTTGCAAGAGAGTAAAAATAGGAAATCGGCAGATCTGCTGCTAAAGACTGATGGGGGCGTAACAGGCCAGTGAGGTTCAATGTGTGATTTAAGACAGAGCAAGAGGTGGTGGTTTATGATGGTTACCAATTATCTGAGCAGCTATTTCATAGTTTAGGTTTTCTTTTTTTTTTTTTTTTTTAATTTTCCACCATTTCTCCGTGAGAAAACTAAGATTTTAGCATTTAAATGAGATATTTTTATCTGTAGCTTTTCTTAGTGGTGGCTGTGAATGGTCTGCTCATCTTTCATAGCTAAGCTGGAGGTTCTGTCACAGGCTATTTGCACTTCTTGAGTGCCCTGTTTTTTATTTGTCACCTGAGTTGCACTGATTAGTAAAAACAGTGCTGCTGAGATAACTGGAGGGACCCAAAGCAAGTTGCAATCACTTCAATAACCTCAACAGAACTATTTAGATTAAAATGCAGTTAGCATTAGAGTCTACATGGACAATGTGTATTTTACAAATTACAGGGTAGGAGCCAAGTGTTTTTGAGGAGTGTGAGGGGAAAAAGAACAAGCATATTCTGATATTCAAAACCAGTTAGCACTTCTCAGCTAATTTAAATTGAGTCTAAAACTTTAAATGTCCTGTTCCAGTACAGTGTGGAATCAGTTCGTTCTCAGTACGCATCAGACAGAACAGGAATCCATTGTCAAATACGGATTGGTTCTGCAGCAAAGAACACTTGCCATCAAACTAATTGTCCTTCATGTGAGTTAGATTTGGCAGCTGAAACTAATGATGCATTAATTTAAAGAATAATGACTGACAGTGGCAAGTAACCTTGCTAGGATTGAACTTCAATCTGCCTTTCAGACTGCCTGACACTTGTTTCTTCTGTTTTTTGGGATTAATGCATTCCATTAATTGTAAATAGAGTAATTGTACAAAGACAAATAAATGTGCAACTCTGGGTAAATGGTTGATAAATTATCACATATTGCACACCCCTGAAATAGTGACCCTTTATTTTCTGGCTATAAACATTAAACTTTCCCATAGAAAGTTGAGGGACTTTCAGAGTTCGTGGTCATAATATTTTTATTTTTGCTGTTTGTTTTGATGTTGCAAAATGTTTTAGTGTTGAGTCTTGTTATGAAGGACATGTAACATGAATGTTTGCTCAGCCAGGAACAGTGTATTTTGTGAAGATGACTCCTCAATTGATAAATTTTAGTCTACTCTAGATTAAAAGCATCTTTATGAATGTGTCTTCCAGCTGGGTTTAATAAAGTCTTATCTTTGAATAACCAAGTTCTGCAAATTTGAAATGGACCTTCACCCACTCAAAATAATTCAAGCAAAAAGACGAGAAGTTGCTTACTTGGAACACAGGTCATCTTTCTCTCTGGATATGCTACATTTAAAAAGTTTCCATTACTTAATACAAATATAAAATAAAATAAATATAGTTTTTATTGGCTGATGTTGGATTTTAATACCTTCCACTGACAGCGTCCATGCATGGACAACCACACATGTTCCAGTAATGTGTGAAATTCAATGACTCGGTGATATATGGGGTTGTCTGCCCAATGTTTTATTCATATTTTAAGTAAGAATTAAAATGAGGTCTACTGAACAGATTCCTATGAAAGAAACATTGCCTGAAGAGATGATGTCTCAGTGTTAAATTCTAAATAGCTCATTCTAATAAGTACACAAGGCCAGCTGCATCTGTGGTTTTGGAATTATTTCTGTAGGTTAAGTGAAACAGATACGTTTATGAAATGCATTGTTTTCAACTGTACTTTCTTTGCAACATCAGGTCCGGGTGATGGTGGATTTGTGTAACAGCACCAAAGGAATATGCTTAACAGGTATGTTTGTTACCTTAAGCATTACACCTATGTTACCTCCAGCAACACAAACAGTGTTTTCAAAGAACCTGAGGTCAGTAACTGTGCCAAAACCTGCTATTTATCAGAATTAAAAAAACCCCAAAAAGATTAATATGTACCACTTTGGGAGTTACCTCTACCCTCTTAATATAAATGCTGGAGTTTAAGGAGCTCAGTTGATGCTACTTGGAGCCATTTCTTTTTAATGTAATTTTCATGAGCAAATCTTTTAGACTTGGATGTTTAAAACACGAGTTGAGGTTTAGTCATGATATTTTTGTGTCACCCTTCAGGCCTAACAGGGGAGGAACATGCAAGGGGTAGAGACTTGCTCCCATTGTTACAACTGCAGTGGAGCAGTGGGACTTAGTGAGCAACTTGTTTTCCTCAGCTGCAGGATGGCTCACATGTCACCAGTGAGGACCTGGAGCTGCTGATGGCTGAGACGAGAGAAGGTGTGAAAAGTCTTACGGGGCTTGGTGAAGAGTGTCTGGTAGCAGCCAGTTTAAGAGCTACAGTCCAGCTTTGAGGTCTCTCACAGAATGAGCTGTGTTCCTTTTGGAAATGAGAAGATTAGAAAGAAGCTAGTTTTTATGAGTTAAAGAAAACACTTCACTTGCTGTCTGGTTTGAATTTTCAAATGGCAATAAGGTCCATTGGACTCAACTCATTAAACATAAACGAGAATTACCATTGTACACGCAGATGTGAAATAATACTTCTGAAGTTGTTACATCAGTTCTGATTGCAACAGTGCCTGAACCACAGACAATCTAAGTTTGTTTTTCAGGGTTTCAGACTTAAGAATTCATGTTGTTTGGTGCCTTCTGTGCCTTTTTCTCTCTTAACACCGTTAAATAACTGGATTTCTCTGCTAGGAGCTTCAATGACATTTGTTTTCAAGCAGCTTTCTTATGTATCTTATGCTTGTACAAGGAGCCTCAGTTTTTGGGATGAGGAAGTAATTGAATGCACTAATGGATGTAACAGCGTGGAAGGAATGGCCATTTACTGAAAAACTGGCAGAAAGATGTTGACTGATGTTACTGCCTGTTCTGATTAATAGGGATAATTCCTGTAATGGTATTGTGAAATGGTTTTCACTTTACTCATAGTGCTTTGTAATTAATGCTGAAAATTGCCACCTTTAGGGAAATCTAGTAATTACTGCTATTTTCTGTTGTAGAGGGTTTGGTTGAACGAAGACAGCACTTTGGCTGGATTTAAATGTTCACAGAGCTAATTTGGTTCTTTAATTGCAACCATCACCTTTTTATTCTAGTGGTTTTCCATTTTTTATTTCTTTAATGTGTATTGGGGATCACAGATGATAAATCACAAACATGTTCTGGTTAATCTTTCTTTATTCTTGCCTCCTGTGCTCGCTTCTCACTGGGGCCCTACATCTGAGCTATGTAAGGCAGAGTGAGACAGGTTTTACTGTATGACACGTTGCTGAATGGCTGAAGCAAGTCCAGTTTCTAATGTACCGAGCAGTTTCTGTAGGAAGCTCGATCCAGGCTGGAGTTCTCTCACATGTGAAAAGCCTGATTGTTGATAGAAATGACAAGACTTTTTTGTTTTTCCCCCTGTTTAAATAGTCTGAGTCCTGAACTGCAATGAAATATCTGTAAAACACAGAGAAAAGTGGCATGTATTTTTAATGTGTATTTTCAACAGGATTTTTAATCGTGATATTCATCAGTATTGTAAAGCCAATATTCTTCTACTAGAGCAGGTTTTTGGAGAACACTTCTATAAAGGAAATACAATGACAGTGAGGTGTCTTGCATCCATGGCTTTGTGAAGGCACCAAAGCCCCCGACAGTGAGGTTACGTTGTTGAGGTTGTTGTCAAACTTTTATCAATTGAAATTTGAAAAAAGCAAAACATTTATACGTAAATGTGTTGAAGGATACTCTTTTTGTAAGTCTGGGTTACTGCTAATGCTCAGGTAGTTATTTATAATATAAAACACTTAAATAGATAGATGTTCATTTTGAAATTTGGGGGGTTTTCTTCCCCTTTTACTGTTCTGATCTAGTACTAATCAGTTCAATTTGGAATTGTTTTGTTTTCTTGCGAGGTTAATCTCACCATTTCTTCTTTCTTGTGGTTTTTTTTTTCCCTTCTTGTAGGCCCCCCAGGCCCCCCAGGTAAGGCACTTGGACAATTGCAGTAACATTTTGGGGTAACTGAAACAGTTGGTGGTACAAAATATTGAAATATAGAAATGTATCTTTCCTGTGCTAATTGGATTAAGGGAGGGTTGAATGAGTGCCTGCCTTTATAATGCTTGTGTTGAAGTCAGCTCATGCCCCTTCTGGGAGGAGGGAGGTTTTAGACATTTTAATTTTGTAGTGGATGGAGTAGAACATTTGATCAAAACCAAATTAAGATGTTTAAGTAGCATCTAGATGAAGAGATGAATTTATATATTAACCTCCCAAGAAAATGGATATTATAATTTAACACTAAAACCATCTTTTAAAAAAATATTGGTTACTGATCACACCCTCCCACCTCCCCCATTACTTTTCTTCCTTTCTTATTTAATTCTGTCTCAGTTCTCACTCAGGTGGTTGCAAGGCTGTATTATGAGTGATTATTTGTTTTCTTTCTGTAGTGCTTAACCTCTGGGTCTGCTTGGAGTAATTCTCTGTATCAGGAAAGTCTGAGTTATGCTTTGCTGGAGTTCACATATAGATATAAACATGCTGCATGTAAATATAGTCGATTTCAGGGTAAATTGCATTCAACAGTGAAAATTCAGTTATGCTGTTTGGTTTGATCAGGGCCTCCTGGGCTTGATGGATTGCCTGGCTACAATGGATCCGATGGAGTCCCAGGCACACCAGGGCAAAAGGGAGAACCAGGAATAAATGGAAAAAGAGGAAAAATAGGTAAGGTTTCCCTTCATATTAGATTACAATGCTGCTTTGAAATCCAAATAAATTACAGCTACCTACCTAAATACAGGTGAAAAAAAAATAACTAGAGTGAATATGGTTTGTAGTAAAAATATATATTAATTGGTGCTTAATACTGGAGCAGTGCTCTTGATGCTGAAATGCTTTTTATTTCTAGGTTTGCCAGGACCAAAAGGTGATCAAGGACAGAAAGGAGAACCGGGAGAAATGGGTTTACCTGGCAAGGATGGTATGCCAGGAGGAAAAGGTGCAAGAGGAGCCAAGGGAGAAAAGGGGGATGCAAACAATGATGTGATATTAGAAGGTATGGAGAAGTGCTCTTGGGAGGTCTCTTGCAAGAGTGTACCTGACAGAAAGAGAGATGCTCCACTTCTGAAGCGTGAATGTGATCTGCAAGGGCAGGACCAACCTGAATTAATATGGTTTATATACACAGTGCAGTCTGACTATTGCTATGCCCAGGAGATTGTTCTCTCTGCAAGGCAGGTCTTCACAAAAACCTTTCTGTTTGGCCTTTAGGTTGAGGTGTATGTGAATTTCACCCTTTCCAAAATGCTTTCACACAGTTGATGTCCTCCTGCTTTTTATTTCAGTGTAGTTTTACTTTTCTATTAGAAAACGAGGGGCAGATTTCCACTCAGGAATACATGAAGCAGTCAAATATAAGCTGTGTAAAATTACAGCAGTGTAACATCTGAAATGGAGGTCTTAGAGTGCAGTAAGTAAAAGGTAACAGTGCTTTGCAAGTCTCTAATGGGCCTGTAATCCAGACAGGTAAAATGTATTGGTGTCCCACACCTTGTGAAGTTCTGTATGGTTCACCTTCTGACAAACAGCATTTCAGAGAGTTTACTGCACCTCATTTCTGTGCTCAGAAACCTCTTAACAAAGAGAGAGGCTGTTCTGTGCTGTCCCAAGGACACGTGCAGTTCTCTGCAGGGTTCCTGCTGCCTGGGCAGGGCCCGTGTCCTGACACTGTGTTCTATCCACAGGTGCAAAAGGTGAGCCTGGACCTCCTGGGCCCCCCGGACCTCCTGGGCCCCCAGGGCCTCCAGGTAAACGTAAAGGTAAAGCCAAAGCAGAGCTTCAGGAGAACATCTACAGCAGCAAATGCACAGGTTGGTGCTTTCCAGTGTTCTTTTCCATATTGTGAACAGGGTCAAGGCTCACAAAACAGTAAGCACAAGTTTAGCTTTGCTGGCATGAGCACAACTGCACAAGCTTAAAGCTGAACATGTGCTTGGGTGCTTTGCTGCAATACAGTCTGAATGAGGCAGAAGGTTACCTTCAGTACAATATTGGTCTTTTAACTGTGTTCTGCTAATGCTCAGGCCAAATATTTACAAATGGTGTTTTCTATTAGATGGGACAAATTTGGAAAGTAAGAGAAATGCAGTTGAAATTTTTGGCTTTTAAATAATGAATTTTTAATTTTAGATGTAAATATAAACCCCCGACTCTGGATATGTGTCAGAACAGAGCCCAGAGAGCCTCCTTACAATGGACAGGAGAGAGATGGAGCAGAAATCTCATCCCAATTGAAATTCAGAAATGCATGAAGTGTTGTACGAGATAATTGGGCCATTTGCTCAGGTGGCCTCTTTTCAAGTTGAAGCAAACGGAAGTGCTTTGGAGAATAAGCTGTCTGATGGATTTCTGATGGATTTAAATCGCAGGGTGAAAGTGGGAGTTACACTCAAATAACTCTGCAAAGATGAGATCTTCCTCAATAAGCTTTTATGTTTTATGACTCAGCAAACCTTGAGATCTTATTACCAAAATTCAATGAATAATCCAGCTTTTGTAATTAAATATTAATCTCTCTTTCAAGGAAAGAGAATACATATGCTGATTTACAACTGTAATTAACTTATTGCATAAGAATACAAGACTGACTTTTTCAAATTAAATTTTGAATCTGGTAAAACATAATTTCTTCAATAGAAGAGAATAATTAGTTGGAAGCTCAGGTATATTTTTTCTCTATGGTATTGTTAGTGAATTCTGAAAGAAAAAAACCATCTCTGCTCCATCCTCCCAACCTTGCCCCAACAGACCAAATGAATAATTTTAATGTCTTGTAAGCTCCATTAACTCTCAACCAGAATATTTTATGATAGGAATCAGTAGGATATTTGTCTTGTTTTTTGATGGAAAGAAAGTAGCGAAAATTTCCCATAAGACTCTTTGGTTGAAAACTGTCTTTTTAATTTTAGTTGCTTTCTAATCCATGCAGCTGAAAGTATTGCAAGCATTCTCAAATGCAAATTGTGCACTCAGCTTTCCTACAAACACTGATCTGGCCCTCGACTGTCCTACAGTTTTAGACAAACTACTGGACAAGGAACTGCTCCTCCAGTCAACTGCATCTATTAGACTCAGCCCAAGAAAATCAACTTGTGTGTTGCAATTTGTAATTTCTGTTGAGTGATTTTGGTTTTCTGACATATTCTGGCAGTATTTTGGGATCAGAAGCTGGAAGGGGATCTCGAGGCATTGGCAGATGCTAGCTGTAGGCATTCAGCTTACCGTGGTTGGCTGGGCTGTTTGTGCCTTACTTGGAGACTCACTGTGATCCCTTGCAAGCTTTCAATGCCATCTCACCACATGCCCTAGATAATGGATGGGAGGAATACATGTTGTCCTTGCTCCATCTTGGAGTAGTTTCCTTCTGTGTGAACAAAGGGGAGGATATGACCTACAGGAGAAAACAACAATGCAGTATAATCTGTCCTTTCTTTCCTGAATGTCATGGTACCCTTCCAGCATTACTTTATAGTTATTTCCTATTTTTACTGTCTTTGTCACTTAAACTTCATCACAGACCTGTAAATCCCAGAAACATATTAGAAGGCAGCAATGAAAATGAAAGCCTAAAAAAATATGCAGCCTGTGTATCAAACAGTGTGAAATGCTGGAGATGAAAGTTAAGAATGGAATTAGAAAACAAGGCTACAATGAAATCAGGAAAAACCTCAGCAAAAAGCTGAGAACTGTTCTCTGTGGTTATTCATTCTAAGCAAACTGAAATGTGTTTCACATTGTTTTAAGGGTAGAAGAGATACCTGGCTTATAGAAAAGGGTCCATAAATAGTTTAATTCAGGTATTGTTTTAACAGTGAATGCTAAGAGAAAATCCAACCAGTTACTTCTTAAATTGCTGTAGGGTGGGGAAAACTATTTCCAGGTGTTGGATTTTAATGTGAAACATTTCTATGTGTGTAAATAATGTGTCACTTCCCTTAGCATTTCATCCTGCTTCCTTAGTGGCATGGATGTCAAACTCCTGCATTATGCACTCAGTGCATGTGTTAGTGCTTTATTGCTGTCTCAGGCATCAACAGCACGAGCAAAACTTTCTGTGTTGCCCAGGATCCACCCCCTCTGCTGGTGTGTGGGGATTTGGGCTCGAAGCTTTTGAGTTTAACAATAGCTCATTCCCAAGAAAACGGTTTTGGTCTTACTGCTAAATCAGCCATTTGCCAGCTGCCTCAGCTGTCTGAAGCCATTTCGTGAAAGGGGCAACTCTGTCTTCCTAAGTGGCTACTCAGGAATTCACAGCTAAGGAACTGAGTCTGTTGATTTATTTAGTTACTCCTCAAAGTTGACTGTCAGCCTGAACACTTTGTTTCTTTGGCAAAAGTGAGAGCAAGCCTTTTCTTATCTAATTTTTTGACCAGAACAACCTAAGCATTTTTTTTTTCCAGATGAAGCAAAATCCCAGTTGTCATTCCTTTATTTGAGTGGAGTCGCTGATGTGCCCATCTGTCATGTCAAATTGGGTACAACATGTCATTTTTCTCCTTCTCCCTCAACCCTAGGTGAGACATGTGCTGTACCAAACGATGACACCCTGGCTGGAAAAGCTGAAGACAGAATCTCTGGTCCTTCAAAAAAACCTGGTAACCTGCTACAAAGTGTGACTTAAGTGCTACTTTCCCTCTTAGTGTCACAGATCACGGACTTGTGCTTTTTCCCACTAGAATGTGTCATAACATCTGTAGGAAGTCCTGTTCACTTTGTCAGTGTCCAGCAAACGTTTGGAACCTGGATGCGGGAACCTGCAAACATAAGTGATGAAAGGATTTGGCTCACCATGCATTTTTCAGGTATTTTTAGTAGTAGTCACTGACCAAAAATCCATTGTTATCCTGACACTGCTTCCTTAATCCCTTCAGCCTGAACTTGTAAGTATGATGAGTTTTTACCCACACCTTTTTCAGAATATTTTCCATATTACCTGTATAATACTTGACTCTACATATGGCTGGAGGCGTTTGTTGTAGCTTTAGACATTTTCAGAGTCAACATCAGATTTTGAAAATAGCTTGAGGTTTGTTTCTTTTTTTTTTTAACAAATCCAAGTTTAAATGTCTATTGTTCATGGCTTTTTATCTTTTTCTTTCAAGTGTTTCTGTTTCCTATGGCTTTACTTCCCTAAATTATAGCTCAGAGTTTTGCCTTTTCATTTCGCTAGGCATGAAAATGAGTCAGATGCTGCACAAGCTACATTTAGAACAGGAAAATGTCCAGGACCTAAGTGGGAAAAGGAAATATTTCTGCATACACATCAACTGTGTTCAGAATGAGGGCCCATTAGGTCTGTGGAAAGCAGGCTCTTGATCATCTCCTCTATAGATTTTTTTGTGTGTCTCTAGATTCTTTTCCACATTCCAGCAAGTTGAATCACTATTCAAATGCAAACACAACTGTTGTCTGTCATAGTTGATTGAGATGGACTTTCAGTAGAGACTGAACTTTAGGATAGAGATTTCAAAATTAGCTGACCCAAATTATAATCCTTTTTTTTAAACGTGTTTCCCCCTTTGTTTAGGAAACTACATAAAAGAATATGAGAATTCCAATGCCTTGCTGAATGACAGCTACAGGATCATTAACATCACAGGATTCTTCTATGGATGTGGTCATGCAGTACAAAACAATCATCTCTATTATCAGAAGGGAGGAACCAATGTCATTCTGAAGTAAGTCAAGCTGGCCTAAGGCAAGTGATGGTGTGGAAGGAGGAGCAATGGCTTAGAGTGCCAGAGGTGAACCTCAGAAAAGCAGACACTTCTCCTTGTAGCATTTTGTGTCTCCTTTTGGTCCTACCTAAATAGGAAGAATGGAGGAATGGTTCAGAGCTCTTTCCAGAACAGAACAACTCATTCTTTCCAATCTGTTACTAGAATATGGGCCACCAGCCTTCCACTTGTGTGTGCAGGGAGGAGGGAAACTGTGAGAGTGGCCCAGGACCAGCACTCTGCTGTGGCAGTTCTTGAGGCATTGTCCAGCTCTGTGTCTCAGAGGTTCACCTCTGCAGTCACCCTGTCTTAGAGCAATGGGGCCTCAGGTTGAACTCGATGCCATGTGCACAGAGGACAGCAGATTTTCCTCTTGGCCATCCTGGGATCCAACAGGTTCTACTGTACATTACATTGCTGTGGGCATTCTTCAGCTGGGATTCTTTGCTGTGTTCATAATCACAAGAAAGAAATGAGAAGTGACTAAGGAATTTGGGTACCAGAAAAAAGGATTAGATTTAGAAGAATAAGCTGTGCATCTACCTGCATCTGAGTCAGAAGTGGTTCAGCTGCAGTGTGGGAGGCATAGGTGGGTGGTTTTGTGACTGTGGCCCACTCATGAGGCTTGGCTTTGCAGAGCCCTTGCTGTGCTCTGCTCTGGCTGGCAGCAGGGAGTGCTGCTGGCACAGAGGGAGGCACTGAGGCACCTGCTGAGGACAGGGCGACCTCAGAATTGCACATTCCACTGGGGAGGAGTGGCTCCAGTGTTTGATTTCCTCATAAGAAGAAGTTTCTACTACTTTCCTGAGGTATCTCCCTGAACTGGAACTGGGAATTACATCTCATTTCGGTTTCTAGTGAGGACAGACACAAACAATACAAATCAACCCCAAAATCTCACCTTGTGGGAAGAGCCAAAGCAAGACAGACCAAGGGCAAGTGAAAGATTGCATGTGCTTTCAAGTTCTTACACGACTCTGATGTCTGAGCCAAGAACATTTACTATACTTTGATGTCTGCTCCCAAGCAGGTGTGAGTGCTGCCTTCCTATATTCATGTGGATGCCAAGGAATGTGAGCAAGCTGCAAGGATTCTATAATATCTATTCTGCCAAGCACAAGTTCACTTTTTGGCAGCCTCCTTTTAATATTTTTAGGCTTTTTCTTTGGTATTCTGTAAAAGACATCACTGTCTAAGTACTACACAGTGATAGGGCAGAGATTCCTCACCTTTGCTTGGATACCAGTGGGAAATGCCTTCGTGTACAGGTGAACACAAACTATTTGTGGCATTTTCAAAGGCTTTCAAGGAGCTGCTGAGAAATGGCCTTTCTGTTCTGTTATTCACTCTGAGATTATTTACCTCTAGCACAGACAGAATGAGCCACTATGGATTCTGTGACAGTGAAGTGCTTGAATTTGGGCTCCATAAAAGCTTCTGGGAGTTTTGGTATTGCTTTAATGGAAAGTATAGGTGAGGATCTGGTTAGTCCCTTTTGCAAATGTTGAAAAAAAACATTCAAAAGGAGTTTCTTGTCATATTTAAATCTGATAAAACTTGGTTTGTCTGACCTTTGGCATGTTTTCTCATGATGGTCAGACCCCCAACACTGCGATTGTTTCCTTCTTTTTGCTTTGTTTCATAACATGCTTTATTATCTGTTATTTTTGATTGACTTCATTGATATTAGTGATAAAAAAAAGTGTTTGTAGCTTCAGTTCTGGTGGTTGATGAAACTATTACACTATATCTTGTCATTCACCTCAAGATGTCAGAATATGAAAGAATTTTGGAACCATTTGGAGTTCCAAGGTGGACTATCCTTGACTGGGGGAGCCCAAGAGAACTTGGGAATGAAAGCCCACATTTTTGCTCACTTCAGAATTTTCACACAAAACAGCAAAAGACAGGGTGTTGTGTGCTGCAGAATTTGTGCATTTCTAGTGAATCTTGAGATGCTTTCTATCTTGTTGGCTCTTGATAGAAAAGAATCCTGAAAAAAATCTGCATTTCTGAGCGACTAGTCCTGTTCATGGCTGTCCTTCTACCCCTTGCATGAGGTTATTTACAGATATGAAGCAATTAACAAAATTAACAGGCTTGACATACACATTTCTCAAATCTTCTCCAGCCTTCAACAGTTTTTTTTATTGCACATACATGCTGCTGGAATATGGAGTTGCTGCAGATGTGAGCTTTATAAAAGCTGAGGGGAATGATCTAAGTTGGTTATTCCTGACTTTTCTTGGGATGATTTTTCCAATACATGCTATCAATGCCGCTTAAACAGAAAAATTATTCTTCCAGTATTGTATGTTCCTGGGTCTGAACCGTTCCTGTGATTAAGCCTGTCTTTTCAGAAGAATGACTTGTAAGTGGAGCAGATTCCTTCACTGAGTAGTGCTTTTGCTTCCTCTATTGAAGAGTGGAGCTCTACAGTGAGAGAGGAGTCAGACACTGGAACGTGCTTCTTTGCAGAGAGCATTATTTAAAAGGATAAAGCCATGCTCTCCTGCCCTTGCTGCAGCACAGTGTTACCTGGTGATTCAGTGCTGACTGCAGACGTCTCGAGAGGAGCTGATTATCCTCCTAAACCAGTAGAGGAACATGATTTAGTTGCTCATTGCTCCTGCCTTCAGATGATCAACCTATTAAGGAATTTCAAGGAATAAAAACAATTTTATACATCAGAGATGGAACCATTCAGGCTGTCCCGCCGAGGCCAGCATAAGGTCACAATTCTGGCTCTGCAAAAGTAGAATTTTTATTCCTTTGATGTCTGCTTGAGTAAATCACTGCATTATCTGACTGTTTTCAGAAAAGGAACTCTAAGACTAGGTGAACCTGCCCAGAATTCATGCTGCTTTGGTCAATCACATTTTCTCCCTTTAGTTCCCACCTAGTCAAAAGCAAACTTTTGTACTGATTTTATTTCCCAGTTTTGGGCCTTCACCTGGTACCCAGTTCTTTTTCGTACCCATTCCTTTCAGTTGCTTCTTTCATCCTAGTGATAATAAAGCTCATAGACTAAATAAACTGAAACCTATCAAAGCAAGTCCATGCTCTTGTGCACCTTTCAGATTGGTTATTACTTCGGAATTTTCTCCTGGTGTTTTGGAAGGTTCTTTGAGAACTTAATCTTAAAGGGCATCAGAATGCTCCTTGAACAAGTATTTTCAACAACAGCTCTCTCAGTGATTCCCCCACTCCTTATGTGTGGCGATGAGCTTTGATCACCTGTAGTGAATCCTTCCTGTATCTCATTTCAGACTTGGGCTCGATAAAACCTCTCTGGGCATCCTGCCCATCAAAAATGCCTTACACCAGGGCCGGAACTACCTCTTCTCCAACTCCAAGACGTATTTCAACATAGCAGTGGATGAGAAGGGTCTTTGGATTATATATGCCTCGAGCACTGACGAAAACATCATGGTAGCACACATCGATGAAGAAACGTTTTCGGTCATTCGGCACATCAATACCACCTATCCTAAATCCAAGGCTGGTAATGCGTTCATAGCATGTGGCATTCTGTATGTTACTGACACTAAGGACACGACAGTAAGTTTTGCTTTTGATTTACTGAAGGGGAGGCAGATTGATGCAAGGTTTGAGTTACGCTCTTCACAGTCTGTTCTTGCTATGCTTTCGTACAGCCTGAGAGACAAAAATCTGTACACGTGGGAGAATGGGAGCTTAATGATATACCCTGTACATTTTGGCAGATGAATATATTTTCACACGTCCCCTTTGACTGAAGGGTCTGTTTAAAGCTCTGTGACGTACACACGGGGGTCTCTTCACTTGGTATCGTTTTCTCTTTGCTGATGGTGGTTTGTGGGTGTGTATGAAAGGGAGATCAGGTGCCTTTGTATGAACACATTTCAATTATATAGGTCATCCTCATCTTTTTAAAAAATTGTTGTTCACTATTGCAGCTGGCACACAGCATAAACATACTTTTGTTTTTCCCCTGTTATTCAGCTGATAATTGTGTCTAATGTATATTGACTGTTCCATGGTCATGTGCTCAGCAGAGACTATTTGTAACTTTATTTACAATCATCTTCTCTGCAATAATTTTGTACTCCCTGATGACAGTCTAATACAAACATCTAAATAATGAACTTTTGTCACTTTCATTTACAAATACCTGTGTCACTTTGATTTAATTTCCATGGATTCTCTGCGAACATTTTTTCTGGACAAAGGTTTAAAGCTGTTAAAAATAATGGGGATGGAAATACTTGTATAATTAGGAGAAAAATCAGAAAGCTACAAAATTGAAAAGTCAAATTAAGTGTTAATAATCAAAAGTAAAATCCAGCCAAAGTACAAGGAAAATGGGAATAATTACATTAAATACTGAATACGCATGAATTGTGTTTCTTAAATGGAGAGTTGGATGAAAAGTAGCAAGGTTTAAAATTACACACATAACCTTTATGATTAAAATTTCATTTTTAACAGTATTTGTGTTTCTTGTGTTGCTGCAGACTTCCTTGCCCCTCACTGCCATGCAAACTATACCAGTATAACTTGCTTATAACTAATTATAGTAAGGCATATTGCTAAAATAAAATGTCCCCATATTCACCCATACAATTGAAATCATAAAATGAAGGGTATACTTTTTTGCTGCTATTTTAAGAATTATACTGCTTAGTGACTTAATCTGTTATTAACTGTAAGTCAGAGACTGCCAATTCACATTCACATGTTTGAGAGCCAGAGGTAAGAAAGCATAGGAACTTTTTGATTTCAATTTCATTCTGGTATTTCAGATTTCTAAATCTAAAATTGGAACAAAAATCTCTACTGTTGTTTTATGTATCTAGATTCAAAATCATGTTTTGGAAAACCCCCTCCTGAATTTCTAAGCTGCCTGTGCATATTGCTAAAGTTCATGCAGCGCACCCAAATATTTTTAAATCCTGAACTGCACTGAGCTGGTTAATACCTGTGTGATGTCCAGGCACTGTCAAAGGGACTAATGAATTTGGGAATGTCTGTGCCTGCAAAACCTTGTCTAGCAAATGTGCTGAAAGAATTCCCCTGCTGCAGCTAAGCTCCAGTGTGTGATACAGGGATGGCTGGGCTCTTCTCAGGATACTTGCTGTTATCACTAAGGCCTTGCATGCTAAGGAGAGAGATGGAGAAGGGAATAAAAAATCACAATTAATACTTTGAACCATTATATACATAAAAACTCATAGACTGACAATTCCACCTATATCTGTACAAAGAGTGTGGCACTTCACTCCAGAGCTACACTTCCGTGGGCTGCTTTTGACTTCTGTGGGGGGATTTTGGTTGGTAGGTTTTTCCATGTTTGTTTGATTGTGGCATTGTTTTAAAAATTGAACTGTGGTACTAATAAAGTAAACTTTTTCAACTAAAATACCCCCAAAGTCAGCACTATACTCGGGCAAACACAGTTCAAATCAGGTGTGATATTTTCTAGGTGATGTGCCTATCTCACAGCATGGTAAACTTCTGCATAACATTGTTGAAACACTTGGATCAACATCTTGGGGAAGGAAGGCCAGGAGATTCTACCTCTTTTCACTGCTTCTTGCAGCTGTGGAACTTAATTCTATTGACCTTGTGCTTTTCTAGAACAGCTGAAAATAAAATGTAAACAGGTAATCTTTTTTATTTCAGTACAGTCTGAGGTCAACTTAAAGCTAACTCAGGAAGTATCCAGTCAGCGTACTGGGGATTTAGATAAATCTGTTTAAATATAAGGAAGAGTTCTAGAATGGGCTGTTCCATGAAATAAAAGTAATTTATTTAACTTACAAAGGGAAAACTAAACAGTGACATTTACTCTTCCTTCTTTTCATACTTCTCCTACTTCACAGGCTGCAATTTAAAATCACCTTTGGAGAAAGGTGCTTTTTATTCTAGTATATCTTACAATACAGCACAGACATCAAAATTTTCATTGGAGGAATAAGACAGTTTGTTAACATTTAAATACACAGACATCCATTCCAGTCCTTGAAGAACATGTTTTTTGTTTACAACAGAAAAATACATCTGACAACGGTAGCTAGTTATATTACAAGCAAACAATATTGAACTCTGCATAGTTTATACAATATACTCTGGTAATAATTTATTTACCAGTTTTATCCACTATTTACTAGCTGGCCACATAAAGCCTGACATTCATCTGAAATGTGGCATTATATGTTCCATTGGTATTCTTTTAACAGCTTCATTTAATGAAGTATTTTCTGGACAAATGATTTTCAAAACTAAAAGCTGACTAGAATGATGTATGTCTTCACTACAAACATTTAGTGCTTACAATACATTCCTAAAGTAAAGGCAGGTGTCCAATAGAAAACATAGCTCAGAAAGAAAGGAAAATAGTGTGCAAATTAACACCCATCGCATTTAAAAATGTGTTGATGTGCAAGTTACAGTATCAACTGTGCAATAATACTAACTGGGAAAAAAATCTCAGCATAAATGATACATCTCTCACAGTACGTCCTTGATTGCACATGTTCCACGGCGTTTGCATCCATTACACTTCCTGCAGAAATCAAATACACTGAGTACCCTTAATTAAAACTAAACTATTTTACAATGAGAAGTTGTATACATGCTTCATTTAGTGGGAAAAACTGGAATGAAAGTACTCAGAGTCACGTCAGATACGCTTACTGACTTGTAGAGCCACAGTGCTTGTAAGTGACTGACAACGGTCAGGATCTTTACAACACTCACTAAATGCAGCTTGTGGGTTACTGAGCAATAACCTCCCCCCCCTCACCACCAATACTGGGTTGAACTCTTTGCTTTTACAACCCAGTACATGCATTTCCACCCCAGGGATCCTTATGGGCATATTTAAAATATACCTGCTGTAAAAGTGTGGGTTTTCTCCCCATAATACTTAGTGCTGCAGTAACTGCTTTGAAAGGAAACACAATGGTTTCTTTCCACAGTGCCTATCACTGTTTTTAGCTACTTCAAGGGACGTTATAGAAACCAGGATCAGCTCACAGAATGCTACAGAATGTCAAAAATGCCTGAAGGTACATTGAAAGCATTGGGAAGAACCCTCATTTTCAGCGTGCCATCTGCTCCACAGGAGAAGATACGATTGCCTTGCACAGTCTCAATCTGGGTGACACCAGCACCAATGTTTCTGAAAAGGGATTGCTTAGCATGTTCGTTTTTAAACGAGTGAATTAAATTGTAGCCAGTCAGTCTCCACACCTGCATCAAAAGAATGACAAAAGGAGATGAATATTAAAGGATTTGTGTATTTCCCTCCCTAGTGTTTCAGATTCCTGGCTGTTCTAAACTCTATTCAGCAAATATAAAGGAGATTTTTTTGTTGCTTCATTGCAACAATTGCTACAAGTCCAAGAGTCTTGAGAGGCTCCTGATGCAGTGTAAGGCTGCCTTACTGTGGACCAGCTGGGTACTGGGCAGGGTGAAGCTTCCCTGTGTTACCTGATCAGAGTCCTCCTCCCAGCTTCCCCCTGTGAAAGCTGCACAAATGGACAAGGTTGCATTTTCATCCAAGATGACTACTGTCAGCTTTCCAGCAGCTGGAAATGCGTTCCTGCTAAGGAATGCTGCAGAGAGTACGCTGCACAATTAACAAGCATGCAGAGTGGCAGGGAGCACAGCTGCCTGTTGTGTCCTATACAGCAGGAGCCTCATCAAGGCCAGGCCATGAAAGCCCCTATTAAACAGTCCCCCAGCTAAAAGTTACTGTGTTCACCATCTCTTTATCATGTGGTATTTCCTTCCTTTAGCATTCAGGTAAAAAGCCCCTTAAAACAGGGACTGTATTTACGGTTTGGTTTTTTTTCTTGGTTTTGTTTGTTTGTTTTCCTGTTGGTGTTTGTTTCTTGCTACTCTGATATCTCAGGAGCTGTCTGGGGCTACATCATCAGGAGAAAAACATAGAAATTGATGATACAGAAACTCTACACAATGTTGAAGTTGCTGGGCGCCCCCTTTGTTACAAAGAAAGGTCCAACGGCAAAGCCAGAGCATTTTTAAGGGAGAAAAAAGCAAAGGTAAGATTTCAGAACCATGCACTTTGCTTTATCCACTTAAGTTCAGTCTTGCAGCCTTAAAATACTAATCTTCTTTGGTGGAGGACAAAACCTACTTGCTTTAGAAGTCTACCAGTATATTTCAGTTTACATTACAAATGTAAAGAAGCAGGCTGTACATCAAGGGTAGGTTTGGGGTTTTGGGGTTTGTTTTTGTTTTGTTACTGCATTTATCTGGCTATTTGTACAAAAATACACTGCTTCAGCCAAACAGCCTCCTACAGAACCCAGCTCCTCCACCCCTTACCTTCATGTTGCCTTCGGCTGAGCCCGTAGCAAAATAGTCCTCGGAAGGATCCAGGGCAAGGGCCTTAACAGCTGACTCGTGTGCTTGGAAGGTGAAAAGGATTTGCCTCTGTCTGATGTCAAAGATGCAGATATATCCCTTCCTGCCTCCAGAAATGAGCAGTTGATGTTTGGGTGCATACTGAAGTACTGTGGCACCGTGGTCATGACAGGTGAAGGCTGAAGGAGAAGGATGTCAGAATTTAACAGATTTGAAACTGTAAGTAGCTCTTAATCTTAAAATGCATTTCTTCTACAAATTGCTGTCTGAATTTACAGACACATTCCTTCATATGGATAATATCTTATCAGCTGACAGCTTACTGCTCTCAGGAGAGATACCTAGATCTAATGCACAAGAAAGCATGAGATGCAGTCTAATTTACTTTAGAATGCAGGGTCATACCTGAATTTAATATTTGAGAAAATATAAAATTCACATAAATTTTATGTATTTATTTTATATACATACAAAATTCATATAAAATATGAACTTCAGGTAAATTTCTAATTTAAAAAGAGTAAACTGATCTTGAGCAACCTGGTCTAGTGAAAAGTGTCCCTGCACATGGCAAGGGGAGTGGAAAGAGAAGATTTTTAAGGTCCCTTCCAACCCAAAGCATTCTATGATTTTTTTTTCCTACTTTTCCACATAGAGCAGATGAACACCATACTAGCGAATATACAGAACCAGTCTGGTGCATATTTTAGTGTGTAACACATACTTAGACTGTTCCCCAGTGTAGGTTTTTCCCCTTGCCCCAAATGCACACAGAAGCTGTATTTCCTTAGCCAGTAAGGAGCAGAGGTTTAATTTTCACTGCAGTACTTACCGTGTATGAGACTGTTACCAGATGAAACCAAGGTGTCCCAGAGGCACACATTTCTGAGGGAGAAAAAACCAAAAGTCATTATGGCCTATTGCTAAGTGATTCATGGGGTGACATGACTCCAAAATTGTTCACATTTTACGTCAGTCTAGAAGGCAGAAATGAACAAGGAGCCCTTGACACTCTCTAGTCATTGGAGAGCATATGCAAAGAACTAAGAGTTTTAATTCTTTTCTTTGCTCTTCTATGCTTCTTAGAGGAACTGCATCTTCTACCCTTAGAATGTGTACTAATCATAGGGTGCGTCAAGAATTTATAGAAGTTATTCTTTTCAGAAAAAAAGAATTATCCTGCTTTGCTGAACATATTTCTCCCCCCAGCAACAGCATCATACCAAAGCAGTTGTGTTTGGAATACCACTTGAAAAAACTGGTTGACTATTGACCACTCCTCACACAAATTAAACTTGGGAAACAAGTGACTGAAGAAATGATGTTCAAAGAAATTATCTGGCAAGTTCAAGCTGTAACAAAACCTAGAACACTGAGCCTTAAAATGTCAGCCACACATTAATGCCCAAGAGCTTAGCAAGTTAAGGGAGATGAATAAGTAGTTTAGAAACCCTTCATTATTTCTTCAAACACACCTGTTATCATTGGACTGTCCCGATGTAGCAACTACACTTGAAGAGGTTATAAATGCAAAGTCACTTGTGGTTTTACTGTGGCACTGCCAACTCTATTAAAAACAAAACAAACAGAAAAATGCAATCTTACCAGTTGTTGCTTGCATCAAAAGTAACTACTGCCAGTCTGATGTCAGTGATAGCAAAACACAAAGAGTCTTTGAAACAAAGCCTATAAAAACTGACAGTTTGAGAATGGAACAATGGATTAAAATCCATTTAAACAAGGGTAATGTTGAAATAGTATTTGTAATTATTGTAGTTTATGGTTATTGTGCAATTAGTTTTTCAAAGATGTAGCATTGAAACTCTGCAGTTGTTTTGATACAGTGTGCCAATTAAAAAGTAGCAAAATCAAGTATGTCTCAGTAAAGTTGTATGCTCTGGGCCCATCGTAAGTTTCAAGGATTTTGCTTTCATCTAAAATAATAATAATAAAAAAAAACAAAACAAAAAACAACAAAAACAAAAAAAACCAACAACAACAATAATAATAATAATAATAATAATAATAATAATAATAATATTCTGTTTACTTACCAGGTAGGGCTTAGGATTTGAGGTGGTTTGGTTTACTTGCCAAATACTTAGAAAACCTTCACCATCAGCAACACCACACTGCAAGGAACAAACTGCATTTATTAGCACGGCATAGTGGTCACTGGATGCTTACTGCATGGTGGTAAACTGCTGACTTCAGGGAAAAACCCACCTGAACCACCCAACCTTCGCCTGCAAATTGAATAGCACTAAAAATGATCGTCAGGTGAAAAAAACTAGTTCAGTGAAAAAAACTCAGAAGCCAAGTGAGTTCAGTGCTGATTGTTTAAGGATTATTTAATGATTGATGCTCTCCTGCATACTCAGTTCTTTTCTGGAAATGGAGAAAGCGTGGAAGTTTATCTTTCAAATCCTGATGTTAGATGCCAAAGCTAACAAAGGCGTCATTACTCCATGACTCTACCTGAAAATGCTTACAAAAGTAAGATGCATGACAGCATGTCATAAAAGCACCATAAGGACATTTGTGGAAAGACTGTATTTTATCACGAATGGTAAAATGACTGAGCTATATTTATTAACAAAAATGAATAAGAATTAATATTGTTTATTGTATGCAGCATGTTCTGTAAGTATTTTACAAAATAATTTTAGAAATACTTAGAAATATTTTTTATATTTTCTCTTTTTGGTTGAGTTTCATGAGTCCTGCCTGAGTGACCTTCATGTGAAGCACAGGAACAACAAGTACGTCTTAATTTCTGGCTTAAGATTGATCCCCACATAATGGTAAGATTGCAATATCTCAAAACATAATCAAAACACATTTTTAGAATAAGCTTCAATGACATTCTATGCCACCTGAAAATAGATACACTGAGAGGTACTTTGTATTTTCGGCTATTCCACCTTTGCTGTTTTATGTAGCTATGTACAGTCATGCCCAAATCACTTTAATTCACTTTTTATGGCTTTTAACTATAACGAAGTTAAATATTTTGTCAGTAAAAATGCAGACAAGACCTGCTAAAATAATAGAATGGGCAACATGAAAAAGTGAAGAGGTGGGTGTTCCTCACAATTTCTCTGTCCACTCTTCTTTCTGCATCTCATATCCCTCACAGAGTCATTTCTGGCCAAAGCATATGTCTTTTTGTACTCTTCCTGCTCTCCACTGTAGTGGAGTACACTCACAGCCTTCAACTCACAGGCTGAACTATCTGTATCCTCCAGGTTCTTCTAGGTAATGCATTCTGTGAAAACTTGATCTTGGCCAGAAGGCAAAGTGGGAGGCACTTCTTAAAGACCTGTGCCTATACCTGGACTTGATGATCTTGGGGGTCTTTTCCAGCCCTAATGATTCTATGATTGATACAAGTGTGCATCTATAAAATAAGGAATCTCGGTAGTTTTTTAAAAAGTCTAATTTATAAAGGTTACTGCACGGGAACACAGATTTCTGAAGAGGGAGAACAAAACTGTGAAAATGTGTCAGATAGGATAAGGGATAGCAGTGTGAAGACAGCAGTGAAAGGAGAATAAGGGTTTATTACAAAGCTCCCACATGCAGCCAAAATGTGTGATATGATTCCATCGTTCCAGGGCATCCTAACAGTTCTGCATGGCAGCAGTTAAAACTGCTTTAGAGGCCGCAGCACAACCAAATGTTTCCTTAAAAATAAAAAAACCCAACCCCAAAAGGCCCTACATGTTGTGCTTACCTTATTTCCCTGGGCATTGAAATACATCCTTGTCACCCTGGCATTGCCAGCCTGCCGGAAGCACACCAGCTGCTGTGGCCTTGTCCACTCAAACATTCGGACACTTCCATCTTGTGCTCCTGTAAGATCTAAGATTAAAAGATGATCATTAATAGTACAGTATTGTGTAGAAAATCATCAATTGCATACTAGTGGTTCACTTACAATACTGATGGACTGGATGTGAAGCCATTCTCTTGACGTTATTCAGATTCCTTTTAATCAGCTTTATATGAAACAAAGAAAAATTAAAATAATTTTGAAAAAGATATAACACACACTATTCAATTTTGTTTGTACAATTACATGGTGAGTGTCCCCTAGTTAAAATTATCTATTAAGCTAACGTTATTTGCATGGTCCTACATCAGAGCTCCCATAAGAAAGAAAAAGACCCAGATTGTCCCATTATTTTCTATACCACAATAACTCTATGCCACAGTATATGAGAAAATGCTTAGCTGGGCCTTCTTTTTGCCCAGGTTTTGGTCACTGTTGGCCTTTTATGTCAATACTGGATTGACAGTATGGTCACCATGCACACCAGGTCTCTCTAGTAAATAACACACAATGGAAGTGCCGCTCTCCTGAGCTGCACACGCAGAAGTACTCACCACACCAGCTCCTGTGCTGGTTTGCCCAGTGCCAAGCCAGGGCATGGATGGAGATGGCTGTATCTGACTCACTCCAAACGATGGTGCAGTTGAAGGAGCCAGCGTCGTGGTAGAACCACGGAAGTCAACGTCATCGGAACTGTAAAAGAACAGTTCTGCTTCAAACAAATGCTTCTTTGCTCCTAATCATCTTTGCTTATTTGTCAAGAGTCTCATGGCAGTGGGTAGAGGAACTGACAATAATGAGACTATAAATTGATAAATCCTGCACTTTCATGTACAAATTCCTTCCATGTGCTCCAATGCTATTGATATTTAATCTCAACAGAAGATCCCAATATAAGAATATAAACTCCCCTGAGCAGAATCTTGTTGGGCTATTCCTGACCTGTGTGTGCAGTGAGCAGGGAGCTGGTACAGAGGAGTGCTCACTGCAGCTGATGCATTCACAGCTCTCAGCACAGTAATGGAGGGGACAGGAACAACCAGCACCAGCTACCACGGCTGCCTCCACACTGCACTGCTGCAGGGGAGCTGCAGCATGTCCAAGGGAGCACTTCCTTTATTACCTTATGCACCACGTGGGATTTTACCTCACTGTGCAGAGCACACATGACTAAAGACAGTAATTATTCTCTTGCCTTCCCCTGCTTTGCCTTGCAAAGCAACCTGAAACCTACTGAAGAAGACTAATTTAATGTTTTTTGTGTGCTCCATTTGTGCTTACACAGGTGTTATAGATGCAGCCCACAGAAAATCAATATTCTTATTAATACAACCACAAAGAAACCATCCTACCTTTTAGACTCTCTGTCATATTCTTCCCCAATCCATATAAATGACTGAGCAGCCAGTAGAGCTGAAATATCAAGTTCTTGAACATCATGTGTAGATGCCAAAACAATTTCATTGCTGTTTGCCTATGCAGCACAAATACAAAATTTATACTAACTATAATTAAGATCTTTTATTACATTTCTTATAATATTTGAGGCTTACCTTGTTAACTGCAAATGCCATTATCATATCTGATTCTTTGTGAATGATTTTTGCTTTTCCTCCAGGGTATCCAAGATCTGCTTCAACCTACAAAACATTTATAAAAAACTTCAATTAGCATGAAAATCCATTTTGTAGTGGTACATTCAGAGTGCAAAAATCTATACAAAATTCATGCAAGAAAAGTTCAGTGGCCTTAGCATTGTTTCGGTAGCTAAACTTTAGACTTCTCTTTGGTGTTCTAGAAGCCAAAAGTGATATTTGAGTGTAAGAAACACGAAGTTGTGTGTGCAACACTATTTACGAGGTGTTCACTCATCCCAATTATCAGGACATCCGAAGTTAGTTCATGGATTAAAAGCCTGTCACACAGACTACACAGAACACACAGCTTCTGTTAGTCACATTAGAAAAGAAAAGCCAGTTCCACAGAACTTTTAAGAATGTGCTAGAGGTTTGGGAGAAGGGATACTACCTTGTTTTTGTGATCTTCTGCTACGCAGTTTTGTTTGACCTGCTCCACACGATCTTCTACAGACTACATAACATCACACAGTCACAAACACAAAACACATGCACAAACAAATATAAAAAAAGAATGAAACATTCCAAACTAGATTTTAAAGGCCACTCTGTCAGTAAAGGATGACAAATGTATTTTTTAACTTTTTATAAAAGGCACAGAAACTAAGACAGGAATCTAAACAAACTCACTTAAAATGTAATGCTTCCTAGATGAACACAAAATGTGTGATATAGCAAATAAATGGAGGAGTAGTACACACAAAAACTCCATACTTACAGGAATTCTAAAAGATATTAAATCATATTCTTATTTCCCATGATATTTATGTGTTGGCTTAAATTTTCAGTTAGAACATAGCAGTTGTAATGGTACAAATTGTAAAGCCCCATATTATATATTACTATATAATATTACTTTTATATGTATATATTACTCATGCATATATACATATACAGAAATGAATAGCACATTTAAATTTCTTTTTCAGTATGACACACCAAAAATATATATGAATATTCAAATTTCTTTGCTTCTTACTGTTATTGTAAATGTTCTGTTTATTAGGACAGTATTCAAATACAGAAAGGTGAGATATGTCTTGTCTAAAAATATTTGGTTCAGTTGATATCCCAATCAACAACATGACAGTCATGTTGGTTTTGAAAAAAAATCCAAACACTGTTAAATGAGAGAAACTAAATATCAACGAAAAATGGGAAGAAAAATTAAATACTGAGGAGACTGAGGAACAGTTATAATCGAGCTTTCTTTTTTAAAAAAAAGTTATATCCTTTGTTTACCTCACTCTGCTTTCTTTTCTTTGTGAATATATATCTTATGAAAGTCTCCTGAAGAAGTTCTTGCTTCACAAGAAAATGCCAGAGCCTTTTTGCTGGAAGAGCTGAGTAATCCTTTGATCTGGAGAAAGCAGAAGAAGGAAAGAAACACAGAATATCCTGAGTTGGAGGGACCCACAAGGATCATTGAAGTCCAACTCAAGTCCAAGAATTCCACCATGTGTCTGAGAGTGTTGCCCAAACACTTCTGGAACTCTTGACAGGCTTGGTGCTGTGACCACTTCCCTGGGGATCCTGTTCAGTGCTCAGCCACACTCTGGGTGAAGAACCTTTTTCTAATTACCAACCTAAGCCTCCCCTGACACAACTTAAGGCCATTCCTCGGGTCCTCTCACTGTCACCACAGAGGAGAGATCAGTGCCAGCCCCTCCTCTTCCCCTGACAAGGAAGTTGGAACTGCAATGAAGTCTCCCCTCAGTCTCCTCCAGGCTGAACAGACCCAGTGCCTTCAGCTGCTCCTCACATGGCTTCACCTCCAGACCCTGCACCATCTTTCCCTGCCCTCCTTTGGATGCTCTCTAACAGTTTTCTATCCTTATCATATTGTGATGCCCCAAACTGCCCCAGCACTCGAGGTGAGACGGCCCCAGTGCAGAGCAGAGTGGGACAATCCCCTCCTTTGCACAGCGGGCAATGCTGTGCCTGATGCTCCCCAGGACGCATTCGGCCCTCCTGGCTGCCAGGGCACTGCTGAGTCATTTTGTACTACTGACTCAGTTGGAGTTTAATATATTGAGAAAAACAAGCTATTTTTGAGTTGAAAACACAGTTCACTATCTGCATTTACAGACACCTCCAGGCATGACACTGTCTAAGCACAGGAGGGTTAGCCTTAAAAGGACCTTAGTACAACTGTCCTTCTCCTCCCCCAGACATCTGCGTGTATTATGTAACTCTTGTTGCTGAGATAAGGTGCTGCTACTGAAGGAATAGCAAACCAGGTTGAATAGGGTGTGTTCCCAGCAGAAGCCACTGCCCTCCATTCCTCCAACCTCTGCTCTTTCCTCATTCTCCTTTCTCGTTGCAGCTGTGAAAGGTGCAGCAGAGTAAGTGAAGGCTGCAGCTGCATAAGAGTGAACAAAGAGATGTGGGAAAGTGGTTTCTGTAAAACATTGGCTACTGGACTGAAGAGCTAGACAACCTTTGTTTGGGTATTTAAAGTGAGGAGGAAATGCTCTTCAGAATTCCTGTGATCAAAGAATGTGGTTTTGCTAGGAAAAAGATTACTTACTTGAATGGTGTGTTTTCAGGTTCAATCATTGCTTTATTGCGGAGAATAGCTGGTCCTGCCCCTACACCAATGTCACTGGGGTAGGTATTGATGTAGTTTGGAGGTGGGCCTTCAAACTGGTCCATTCTATCTTGAAGAATCTGTTCCCAGTGTTCTAAATTTTTTATTACAGCAATGCCCAATGGAGATGTTACAGGCAGATCTAAACAGAAATATTAATAAAGTAAGGCTTAGAGAAAAAAAAATTATTTAAGTTACAGTGTGTATAAAAACTCCTTAATAGGAACCACCTAAAAAAAAAATCTTGAAAGGAAATGTACATGTTGGCAATTGTAATAAATAAGGTATTTAATTATTTAAATTTTAAAGTTAGAATTAAAACGTGAAGTCTGACAGAAAGCCACATACACAGAAAAGTAAAATGTAAAGCAGGATTTAGCGTACCAGTGAATTCCAGACCAGCAATGGGAAAGAAGTTCTTAATGTTGTGCAGAACTAATTTTACCATTGTCAGATGGAGAAGAGCCCAGCTGTACAAAAAGAATAGATTTAGTTGTGTTAAAAAAACCATTGAGTTATTGAGAGTATTTTTCTTCTTCAAGCAAATACACAGGTTAGAAAACCACTGTAGAAGGGTTCTATTTAATCTGCACCTGATCCAAAAACTACATGCTTAAATCAGTAGTCTAAACCATTATTCTAGAGCTGGCATTGTGGTACCTTATGTTGAGTCTGAAAAATGGAGATGGATATTTCTTCTTTGTTCTCCCCTCCCCAAAAACTGCAAACCACACACCTTTGACTTCCTCATCCCTTTTTTTTCGCAAGTAAATGCAGAACTGTTACTGCGATGAGAATTTGTCACTTCTGTAATCCCCTTGCCACAGACAAGTCTGCCCACAGAACTAAAATTGTTTGATTCGCATTGAACGGGGCAGAAGATGCATTTTTTTTTTAAATTTGGAAGCAAAGGTAAGCATATGATATAATTACTCTAAATTAGTGACAATTTCTGCTGACCTGTAAGAATTGGCGTCTGTGTGTTCCTGGATCTGCACATCAGAGAGGAAAGCATCGTCCTCCTCCTCATCACTGTGAATGCTTTCATCAGAATCGTATATAACACCACTGTCTGACAAAGGGAGAAAGGGCTGCAATGCAAAGTAAAAGTCTGCTATAAAACAAATATTCTCATCTCTTAACATTCTCTTACTTCACTTATGACTCTCATAGAGTTTAAATGACAGTAATTTAAGCTATAAATCAATTGCCCTAAAATGTAAGAAATTAGCAAGGGGAAAAGCATTAATCACTGTTATTGACAAGAGGCATGTTTTGAAAGTGAATAATAGACTTGTAGGCTCTTTATCTTTTATTATGAGGATAATATTCTGCATCCTACTACAAAGAGCACTCAACATTTTCACTTTATTTTTGTCCTTTAAATCTCAATGGAAAAAAACCAGCTTATATGAACTGTAACTTGCATTTTCCATTTTAAATTACCTTTGCCATAAAGTAGTCCCACATGCTGAGTTCTGGAGGAATAAACTTTTCTTTGTAAGAGGGTCTTTCTGCAGGTACAGGTGGTGGTACACTGCTATCTTTTACTGGTCTTCCTGGCACCAGCATTCTCATATTAAACCGACGGCGGTGTTTATCCATTTCTTCTGATGGAAGAGGAGGTGCTAAATTCAGATAATTAAAAAAGCTGATATTAATATTGCATCTTTAAAATGTCTGTATTTTATAACTGAAGCAACTAACACCACTCTTACTGGTACTAATTTCTACTGAGTTAGAATCAAAGCCAGCCTAAATAAAGTAAGTGTAATCATAAAATAGTTCAATTATGATAAACTCAATAACTGTAGCATTTAGACATTGGCTATATTATGAAAAATGCATTTTATTTACATTTACATACTGGATTAAGTTCTCGGGGCATGTAGCTTTTAAAAAGTCTTTTAGCTGAAAAATTTCTCAAAAAAAGAAATAAGGAAACTCCAAAATAAAATAATATGCAAAATATCACTAGACAGTAAGCTGCACAATTAGCAGTTACTCAAATATAACCCAAGGAACTCTTAGGATAGTGAGAAAATCTGAATAGAAAGGCAGGCTTTTTGAGAACTGAAGTCTACTTTAAAGGATTATGATTCAAAATGCCTTAATAGTTATCAAATATTAATGTGG
Source organism: Orthonyx spaldingii (assembly GCA_013397795.1). Taxonomy (NCBI): domain Eukaryota; kingdom Metazoa; phylum Chordata; class Aves; order Passeriformes; family Orthonychidae; genus Orthonyx; species Orthonyx spaldingii. The sequence goes on along the minus strand of VZTJ01003413.1, from coordinate 212,949 downwards.
AATTTGTTTTTCAAAGTGTTATTGGCCAGGCAACATTGAAGATCACACTTACTTTATAACAAGGGAGCTAAGTATTTAAAAACTATTCCTTTTGTCCAAAAAGCCACTACCAACACTCATCTACACTGCAAGTCTTTACAAACCTTCGTTACCATCCTCTGAAACATCGGAACCTGTAGCAGCTTGAAGGTTAAAGGAAAACAGAATACATCTCAAATGAACATGACTTATATAAGTTATTCATATTGTCACCTTATGAAAATAACTGCTCTGAATGAGTTCAAGTTATTCCATGAATGACAAACACCTGTTGTGCCTACTTGTAATGGTGCAATGCCTTATTACTGTTTTGTTTTATATTCTGGATAGGGAATGTCTAAGTTTTGCATAAGTTTCAAGCCTATTGGTGATTTAAAAGTCTGTGTGATGTGATTTTTAGTATTGCTGAAGTTTATCACAAATGGTTGTATCTGTCTTCAGAGTCTGAATTCAATCTCCATTTTTGCTTTTCCTCATGCAGCATATTAACACTTGCTGATGTGTCTTTGTAAAAATCCTGAGTTTAGCTGGAGCTTACATATGCATGAGCTGTTTTTCTGACAGATGAAGTTGGTATTTCTTCTCTGTGGTCTTGTGCTAGGTGAAATCCTATCTTGCAACAGAAACTGATTTCAGAAATACTATTTTCAAGTTACTGCAGTCGTTAAATAACAACACTCATCTCACATAAAAAAACCCATAGGTATTAACACTGACTTACATCACCTGGGTTTTTTTTCCCTAAAAATAATGGCTGAAATTCCTGAGAAATGTTTTAAGAAGAACCTAATATTACTATTATTAACACGATAACTATACAGTTTTTATGGCAAATTCAAAGTGTGCTGGGTGCCGTTACAAAGGACAACCACAAGGCCATTACTTCTGCTTTTTTAGTTAACATCACAGTTTTCTTGTCAGTAGATTCTTAAATTCCGCTTGCTTGGTTTTGGTCTTTAGAAGGAAGGAAGCTTCTCCTGCTAGGTTACTAAAAGGTGTAAAATGCAAAGCATTGGTGTGAGTGCAGAGAACAGGGCACCTGGGATGTTTTCTGACTGCCTGCATTGGTGTGAGTGCAGAGAACAGGGCACCTGGGATGTTTTCTGACTGCCTGCATTGGTGTGAGTGCAGAGAACAGGGCACCTGGGATGTTTTCTGACTGCCTGCATTGGTGTGAGTGCAGAGAACAGGGCACCTGGGATGTTTTCTGACTGCCTGCATTGGTGTGAGTGCAGAGAACAGGGCACCTGGGATGTTTTCTGACTGCCTGCATTGGTGTGAGTGCAGAGAACAGGGTACCTGGGATGTTTTCTGACTGCCGGCGGGGTTTGACGAGCAGCTTGACTCCGCCGCCGAAGACAGCGGCCCACATGCGGCTGTTGAGCGGGTGAGCCGCCAGCCGGAACAGCTCGTTACACGAGTTGGTGGCCAGGGCGTGGATCAGCAGGCTCAGGTACACAGCCACCACAGCCTCACACAGCAGGATGTTTAACTTGGGCTGGTCTTCATCCTGAGCCGAACTTAAGAGGTTGATAAGTGAACTCACGCCTGCAAAGAGGAAAAATTTTGGGACTAAATGAGTAGGAGGACAAATGGATGAAAAAGAAAACGTTTTACCTCTATGCTTTATGGTAAACACTAGTAGGCGTATGATGCTTTTATTCAGACAAAACACACTATTAATGGTTTTCTTAAAATCATAAAGATCAAAATTATAAAAAGCCTTCTTGAGTCTGGGCCTTTCACATTGCACTTCTCTGGAAATACTCTGGGCAGTTCAGCCTATGAAATTCCTGCACCATTTCCACAGTTTATGCTTGCACATCAGAATTAGCTGCTTTGATAGCTACACCGAGTACAGAATACATATAAGACAGTACTGTAGAGACAGGTAATAGAAGTAGCATTGCTAGGGCGTTAGGCAGACTGGAGGAAAACATTTTGGGATGACAAATTATCATTAAGTTTATCCTAAAGATCATGGTCTCTTCTTCAAGCAGGATGCTTGCCATATAGAAAGATTATTTTTATTTGTTTTGATACATGAAAAAGTGAAAGGCTATTACTATTTTGAGAACTAAGTTAGAAACATGTATCTATCACTGATTATCCACTATTTCATCCCTCATACAGGACAGTGACATAATTCTGGCACATGGAGCTGGTCCAGTGGAGCTAAAAGTAATCTTATTTTTGTCTCACCAGGCCACTGAGCAGGAGATGAGTTTGGAGTTGCGTGCTCTTCAATGCTTTCTGTCCTCAGTCTGCGTCGATCACTCAAAAGCAGTCCTTGATAAACCATCCCAGTAAACTGATTTGCTTCTGTTTGACTGCTACATACAAATAAAATTTTTTCTGATGAGAAAGTGAGTGTCTCAAGTGAGAGTGACATTTTCCTAGTGTTTACTGAAAAACCCTGAATGGTTGGTGTTATTTTATCTGTGTAAAATTGATCAGGCATATCAAATTCAGCAATGTGTAATGTCTGTCAGTATCTTTACCCATATACAAACATTTAATCCCTTTCTAAGTCACATGCAGGAAGAATTTCCATTTAGGGTACACAAAGTATACTGCAAATGTAGGACTGTATGAAAACTTCCCTCTTTACCTGTAGCTGTGGCTGTCACATAGTGCTTGATAAATGGATGCAGAAAGTGAAGCTGCTAAAGAATGAAGTGTGTACACCTAAAATAAAGAGAACCAATAAGCTATGTGTTTTATATAAAAGGAGAGTAAAATACATTTCTTTCTAAAGAATATTGGAAATGTGTTCTGCAGGACTGTCCTAGTTTTAAACTAAGTGCAAGAAATAGTAACTGAAAGTTACTTTAAGTTTACAGTACAGTGCTTAGAAAATCACAACTGTTTCTTCAAGATAATTTGATGGCAGTCAACACCTTCTAATATTATGTCAAGATAATTAACTTGATTCTAATACAGAACAGCCACAGTAAATGAGCATACTGGAGCAGTGATTAAGCATGTCCTGTTATGATAATGAATTTGATGGAATGGTTCCTGGAAGTTGTACTATATAACACTGGATTTCAATGTAGTAATAGCTGCTTAATATGCATAAAATACAAAAAGTTTGTGTAGTCGTTATATAACAGTTTTATCTCAAATCTCTGTTTTTACCTCAGTTATGTGATTATAAATTCTATTAGTCTCAAGGAGTAACAAAATAACTGGTTCTGCCTCACAATGCAACAAAAACAGTCCCGTTCTTAAAAAGAGAAAATGCAGTGATTTCTTGGAAAGTTCAATGAAATCCGCAGTGTGAAGAAAATGGTCCTGTCAAACTGTTAAAGAAACAAACTTACTGAAACTCACCCTGTGCTCATTCCTATCTTTTCCTACTATCCTTCCATTTCATCAAACATTAGGCCTTAGATTAAAGCAATGAATTACCTTGACATCTTCAATATTAGGATGTGGTGGCGACTTCATCTGCACAATAGTGTAAAGTATGTCATGGATGTGGTTGTTTAAGTACAGCACAGGATTAGCTATCACAGTTTTTGTGGAAGCTATGCTCGCAGAAAGCAACGGTAGTGTTGTGGGTAATGGAAGAGGAGACTGAAGTTGCTTTACAGTAGTTTCCTGTTTAAAAGAAAAGATTGTATTTAAAATGATTGCTTTGAGAAAAAAAGTTTAAAAATAGAGATGATTTTGCATCTTAAATATATTTCCCAGGTTATTTATCCTCTTCTACTGTTGTCTACTCAGTACAGACAAGATTTTACTGTCAAAAGCAAGTTCTTATTTACTATAATAACAAGGTTCAGACCTGACAGCCAAGTTTGCTGGAGCACGTTTTGATTTTGTGCAGGAAGAGTATTTTCATGTAGTTCATTAGGAAGTGTGGAGATTGTCTTTTAAGAAACACTAACTAAAAGTGTACTTGCACTAGCACAAGTTGATATAACAGTCACTGGTTTGAGTTTAGTAACAAAGCCAAATTTGTACTCATCTGAGTTTCTCAAGGGGAAACAAACAGGACTGTTAAAAATTCTTAAATGTACATTCTAAGCCAAGTACCACCAAAACACCTGTCTGTTGCTCCTACTGAATTAGGAGGAATCTAGGTCTAGAGCATGTTCAAAGACTTTCCCAGTATCAGATTATCTGCTGTAGCTCAGTGTAGTAATTAATGTTTGCTGTAAAATATCTCTTTGTGTACAAAATATAGAAAATGCCACAACAGAGTAAAAGAGAGCAGTACCCTGTCTGACTTTATATTGTTTGTTGAGCCTTGAAGCTAAGACCCCATTCCTTGTAGCTCCCTTGCATGATTTGTAGAGGTCTAGGAATGAGATTTTGTTTTATTTCAGTAACTGTGAATTTAATGTATTATATAGGTACTTAGAATATTGTGACCAAAATTGTCATAGTAACACATACATAATGCTGCAGCTATAATACAAACAGCAACATTTATATTCCATAATCATAAGTAGCCTGATCCTCAGTGTCACACACAGCAGATTTTTAAGAACCAAATAATCTGTGTGTGGAAAAGCAGCACACTTAAATACCAAATTCTTTCTCCAAGAACATTAAAATGACCATGACCATTAGACTTGCAGAACATTACCAGCATCTATCTAGGCACAAACCTATGCATTTGACATGACTGACAGTCTAGAACTGTTCACTTTCATCACTAGAAATTAGTTGAATTTCTATTCAACTGTGTTGAATTACCTGCTGTGACTCCTGCAGCAAGAACTTCAGCTCCATTCTTACAGATGCTAAACCTCCACCCTGTGCCCCATGAAGACTACAATAACTGAGGAAAACTCTCAGAAGAGCCTGGTTCTTCTGCAGCCACCACTTCCGCCTTTCAGCATGTTCCCTCTTTGCCTGTAACCTCCGTCTTTCGATCTGGTGCCGTTCATACGAGCCAATGTCTGGCTTATCCATAATATCTTCGGGGTCAAGCAGATCCCCATTTACTTTGGTATAAGTTTTACAGTAGTCCTTGTCCCCTGCATCGTGGTTGCATATTTCATGCATAGCAGCAATCTCTTTCTCCAGCCAGTTGTACAGCTGAAACCTGAGCTTTCCTCCATCCACTTCATAACCTGTAGCCAAAGTCCTCAGTTCAGTCATGAGGATTTTCAAACAGGCTCTGAACTTCAGTTGCTCAGCAATAACATCAACCTCAGTGTCTCCTGCCTCGGAAACCTCCCCATGTGGTGTTTGAGCCATGCTGGTGTCTGAGGTCCTCTCATCTTCACTCTTAGAATCGGACTTTTTCATCATTATCCCAACATCCTTGTCTTCTTCATCTGACCCATTTTTGTCTTCACCCCAATCAAGAGTAAGGGGCTCATCATCAAATTTTACTGCTGGTTGACTCCAGTCAAATTGTGCTGAAGATTCAACAGTGCTCTCCAAGGGAAAGGAAGTTGAAATGGGTTTTGACCAGTCTATATCACCACTTCCAGCACCATCCTGTAGGGCTTTGGAATCTGAAGCATCAGCCTGGATTGAAGGACTGGATGAATCTTTTTCTCCAGCTACAGCAGACTTTTTTCTTATTTTTGGAATTTTGGAAAGGACTTCAAGAGCTAGAACAGGACAGCCCACTTTAAAATGAGCATTTGCAGTAGTGAAGAATAATTTTCTTTCTATAAGATTAATTTTATCAACAAAGCTTTTCTCAGTTTTTAGACCTAAGGTGGCCAGAGTTCCTTCTGGTGAGCTGAAGTACCTTCGGATGAGCAAAGGGTGGGTCCGAAGATAGTTGTAAAAACTGAACACCACAGGATTGCAGGATTTGACGATAACTGAGGAATTAAACAGATATGACATCTATTGAAAATGCTTTTTAGTTGGTATTATTCTGTTTTGCAGTTATTTCCTGCATTAGAGATTTATCAAAACACAAAACCAAAGACAATCTTGGGTCTAGTTACCAAAATACAATTAAAGACTTACTTATTCCCCATAAAAAGAATAAAGGTGTGAGCTGGATGAGTAGAAAGATACCAAATTCTCTCATTTGCCTTGCAGTTACATTGCACTCAGCTAAGCTAAAAAGCAGCTGAGATGATGATCCAAGTAGAGATTTCCCCAAGGAAATTCCCATAGGGAACATGAAACCTATGTAGCCACCTCTCACTTAACATTAATCTTAAAGAGTTGGGATAGGAAATCCTGCTACAATTCTGCTAATTCCTAGAAGCAAGGATGAGAACTCAAGTCCACTGGAAAAAAGACCAGCCAGTATGCATTACTAGAGAAGTATTGTAAGAACGTGCCAAACAAAGACAGCTCTCCTGAGCTTAGCTGACAGCAGGAACTAAATTTGGTGTTAGAGGGTTGGAGACAATCCTTGGAAAAATTTTGAAAGAGGTATTTATATATTTTTTAAAGCATTTCTCCCACTCTTCTTTTTCTTAGTAAGTTTGCCCCATCAGATTAATATTTTTTCCCTTACCTGGGTTTTCATCATCGTCTTTAGGTGTTTGTTCCAGTAACGTATCCAGTGCTCGTGTGTAATCTTTCATTATCCAGTATGCAATGCTTCTCAGAAATGGATCAGAATGCAGCTTAGTAGAGCTGAATCCAGTCCCATCCTTCTGGCAACCCAAAATCTTTTCATAGAGAATGGAGGTGTACGTGACAGAGGTTTCAAATTCTGACTCATACAAACGAGCAATGACCATAGCCAACTGGATGTCTTCCATTTTCTCAAGGCACACCTATGATAAGAAGTGGGGAAAAGATGGCTTTATGAAGGAAAGGGAGTTCTATAAAATAAAGTGAATAGCAATGTATGTTTACAGAACAGATAATTTTTTTCTTGTCATATTGTCATAAATTAATCTTCAGGTCAAAAATGTGGTGATATAAATCAAAGTAACATTTTCTTCTGCTTGAAAAGAAGTGTACTTTTCTCTGTTTTAGGGATTTTAATATGCATAGCAGTACATAGTATTAAAAAAATTAATATGGCAGAAGATAAAGACATCTATTTTTATTCTATCTAGTAAAATAATTGCACTCTCCAACTTTAATGTTATTACATCACTGGTAAGATATTTCTCATACCATCTCATGCAGAATTACATCTCTGAGGAAAATACATTTTCAAGTGAAGACAAACATACTGTAAATAAATAGGCAGGATTTCTAAAGGTTCTCTAACTGCCATCCTCTCCTGAGAGATACTGCTTAGCTTATGATCCTGCTCACAGCTCCCACCTCCCTTGGGGCAAGCAGCATCACAGCTCCACTAAAAAGGGATCCCAGGGCTGCTTCAGAAGTGAACTCTTGACTTCTTTTTTTTTACTTAATGTTGTATCAATAGGTCATGCAGAAAACTGGCAGCTGAACAGAGTGCTACAACTTAACTGTGCAGTTCAAACAAAGTTTTGCCAGAAGGGTCACAGCTGGTATTCCCAAGGGTGCTTCCACTGAGGAATGGTGTATCTGAACAATTATTCTGGTCTGCAAATCAGCTTCCAAATTGCTTTTCACAGTAGTGTGGAGGTAAATGGTATGTCTGCAGGGCACACGGGGGTCCCGTGTGGACATACCATCCTGTCTGTGCTGCCACAATTGTGAAAACTTCATCAGAGAACAGCTTGTAAGGATGCAGTAACATGGGTCAAATTAGAAACTGAAACTGAATTTCTCAAAAGCAGATACCTCTATAGCATCTTTTAGGGAACCTGCTAGCAAGAAAAATGCAGCTGACTGCTCAAAACGTTGTTTTCCCAACAAAGCAAAAGCATTTTTTAAAGCAGCTTTACGCCATCGGTCTTCATTGAAGTTGTGGCTGAAAAAGGCAGTCATCTTTTCATCATGCTGGGACCTGTGTAAAGAAATGCAATGTATAGAGCTATTTATTATGTAATCTTAGCATACTATCACTTGAACAACATTACTTGAAATGAAACTCTACTCTTGAATGAGTTCTGCTTTGCATTCCTGGTTCAATTAAGATTTAATTAAACTTAAAAGTTAGCAGAACTCACCTAAACAGACCCCACACCACTGCCTTTTTCTTCATAGCAAGGTAAAAAAGTGCAGCATCTAAGGCATCATTGTTCCTCTGGAACGAAGCTTTTGCAACCTGTAGTGAACAAAGCCTACTATTATCAATGAAAATATAAAAGCTGCTTTTAGCTAAATAACCTGTGTTCTTTGTCACACAGGACAGCCAGGTGACTGTATTGTCTCTACAAAGCAGCAAAGTAATTTCTGTGAGGATGTTTTATTCCTGTGTAACAGAGCTCTGTGCTGTAAATGCATTTAAGAGTCAGAAAACCAGTACTATTGCAGATAGCAGCCCCTCTCAAGCACAGTGCGACATTAGGAATGTGCAAAGAAAAATATCTTCTTTAAAATTGTTACAGTTGCTCAAACTATTAGGTGAAAGTCCTCTGGCAATCCATTATTTAAAAATACTTAAGCTAATAAAAGTATTTCTTGAATGAACACTGTTTGGGTTTTATATTGACGTAATTGTATTTCATTTGGATTTCTAGGATAATTGCTTTGCTCCTGGATTCTTTGATTAAACTGTAACATTTAAAAATGCATTTTTACATTAGATGGCTTGGAAATTTAGTACAGTAGGCACACCTAACAGCCTGGAGCTAGAATTTGTAACCAGTAAGAAGTACCTTCTCGATGCACCTTCGGAGAGTGTTGATATTCCTGACCCACCAACCAATACCCACAGCTCTCAGTTCAGACCACTGTGGGTCTCCCTTCTGGATAGCAGGAATCATATTGATCAACTCCTCCTCAGCCTCCGAATGGAAAGCCCATGCAAAATGGCAAGTTGAGAGGCCTAAACAATAACATAAACCAATACAATTCAGAAGACTAAGAGTTGTTAACCAGCAAATGGAATATGTCAAGGATGCAAAGTGGGATCGCCAACCCAAGAGCTGGGTACATCTGAGAGACTGGTTCCCTCAACAGGAAGTAGAGCTGTTAAAGTAACAGCTGAAATATCTTTTTGCTTGTTAGGGAGGTCCTCTCTTCAGTACTTTCACCATTTTCCAGTGCCCTATTTGTAAATGTACATGAATTATATGTTGAAAGACTGAAGGAAAAATACTCTGTTATCACAGAAGCAGACCCATTTTGGGCCAGAGACCTTTCCCTCTGGTCTTTAGGGTGGTAACTTCTTTTCTTTTCAGTATTTCACAAGAGCATTTGCTCAGACTGAGCAAAGGAAAAAACCTGCTGTGGTGAAAATAATAAATTCTTTAAGATAAGATAAACCCATGCTCACGTAAAGAAATGTCTTAATTCTCCCAGCGGAAACAATGAATTACATATACAATTTGTATTTTATCTGGTTGGGGAATTTATTTATACCTCAAACTGGATAGGTCAGAATCTTCTACTCTAGAGCTATACTTTTTTTGCTATTTACTGTGCACGTAGGGAAGCCTATACTAAGCCTTTGCACAATAATGGCCTAATGAAATAGAAAACTAATATGCAGGTAATAGAAATACAATATTATACATCAAAAGCAAGCAGATGTGAGCAAAGCCATGGCTCCCGGTCAGGGTTACCTTGGTGCAGCAGCTGGGCGCGGTACAGAGGAGGCAGGGAGGTCAGCAGGCAGGTGTGCAGGCGCATGGCCAGCAGGTACCGCAGGCCACATTCGTCCAAGGTATCTCTTCCTGTGCAATATAAAATACACTTCTGAACGTGCAGCTGACCACTGCAGACATATATACAACTTACACAGTGTGTGAGGAATGCATGGTTCTAAGCCTGCTGAGAACCTGAACCACAGGTTATTTATTATGTATGGCCTACAAGTAGATATTTAGATTTGTTTTTCTTTCTTACTGTATCTAACCTGAATAACTGATGTTAGCTTTCTGCTTTGTTATCCCAAAACACCCAAGGACTACGCTTACCTTTGCTGAGAAAAACAAGAATGTCAATTCAATAATATGTCAGTTACTAACCTGAGTAATTCTTATCTCTGTTCTCATCTAGTTCAGTGCTTGTCGTGGCCACAGTGTCTGCCAAAGCTACAAGGAACATCTGCTCCAGTCGAGTGAGGCCTGGCAGACTCGAGTGCATCAGGTGGCTTGAAAGGACACTGGCATGTTCTCGGCCAAAGTAAGTTGGCCCATACTGTGACAGATTAATAACTTTGGATTTACTCTCCCTTTTTTCAGGCTCAAAATCTATAAAGTCTTCGGTTGTAACAGGTTGAATCTGGAACAGATCCGAGTACTGATCTTCTGTTTTTCTCTTTGCGTGGTCTTCAGTGCCCTGAGGTATTTTAGAAGTTTCTTCAGAAACATAGGTGGCATCCTGATCTGCAGCAAGCAGTGCATACAGCGGCAGTGGGGGAATTGAGTCTATCTCTGTGTAGTCTCGAGTACCATCTTTCCCTGCAGTGATGGTATCTTTGGCAGTGCTGCCACTCACACTGATGGTGCGAGAAAGGTGGCGTTTAGGACCAGTCCCTTCTCCAGCTTCTGTGTCTTTGACTATTGCAACTTCTCCTGCAATGCATTTAACTAAATGCGACAGAATGGCTTTGGCTCGGCGAACTTTACCCAGGTCCATCAGTTCTAATAACTGGGTTGGATGATACTGGGGTAGAGTAGGTGAAAGAACATGAGCAGCTTCAAAGAGGCCCCCATCCTGAATTACAGTTGGAGTGCCAAAAACATCATCCACAATACCTGCCCCATCAATTACACTGGTCTTCTTCATTACTGAGCTTGTTTTAAATGCATCTTGTGTTGTTGAGTCTTCAGAAGTAAAAACATCGCTTTCTCCATTTCCAAACTTGACCGCGTGTTTCCACTGGGCATAAACGTGCATTTCACAGTCCATTCCCACCACCAGTATTCCATCTCTCACCCAGGACAGAGAGACAGGCAGTGAGGGAGTGCCATCCACGGATGATACCAGATCAATGGACCTCAGCAACACCCACTTTGACTTTACACCTTGTTTTATGCTCCCTCCTAGTGGCAAGGTGATGACAGCTACTCCCTCTTTGCTGCTGGTTTGATCTGTTACAATCCCCGAAAGCCTTCCGTACATGAAGATGTTGGCACCCACTCCAACCGTCAGTATATGTGAACCATCTTCTTTTGAAACCCAGTCCAAATGCACCAAATGCTTGATACTGGGCACCAAGTATTTGTCTTTGTTCAAAAAAGCATCTGATTTACTGTAAACAAATAAATTACTATCCACACTGACCCTTGAGTCAAGTACACTTCCAACCTTAACTAAATCATCCAGATGAATTGTCTGTTCCAAAACCCACTCTGAGCCTCCAGTAGACTCACATTCAAGTATACAAACATGCATGGAAAATTCTTTGGAAACAAACCCATTATGCTGTATGGGTTGTTTGTATGCTACTGCAAGACGTCCTGTGTAAGAACAGCTAACAGCAACCGGCCTTCCTACTATGCTCACTGTACTGCTGTTGTCTTCCCCTTCATCGTTCATTAAAGGCCATTTTCTCCAGTGGTACGTTTCCTTCTCTTCAGTTTTGCTGCTCAGGTCTGGCTCTACAGTGCATCTCCAGAAGCGCACTCTGTTGTCCGAACAGGACGTTACTATCAGATACGGTGCGAGGCAGACTGGGTATATTGATGAGGAACTCAAGTGACCTGAAGTTAGAACAAATACATTTACTTTTAGTAATAGATAGTAGAATGCTGACATGATTAAGGCAGACAAAACACTGTCTACCTACTGCTAGAGAACTTTACAACCTGATGGTATTTTTCTGGTTTGGAGTTGGATAAGGGCAAATAATATTAGTGCTGGTAACAGCCTTGCAGCTTGAACATTACCTATCATTTGCATTTCTGGTCACTATTTGAAGAAGATAAACTGGAACTGAACTAATTCAGAGAAGAGCTGTTAGTACAATGAGAGGAATTCAAAGCCTTAATCAGATGAGATTAAGGAAATTACGATTAGGCTCATATAGTCTACCAAAAGGAAATCTAAGAGGGAAAGGGAAAAAAACCAAACCAACAGGAGAGACAGACCAAGAAAAGAAGGTGTAAGTGCATCAGGTAAAAAACCCACTATACATCAAACACAGTAAAGCTGACAAATGAGCAAGTAGATAGAAACTCTTCATTAATAAATTAAGACTGAATGTTACATTTCTAACCATTAGAGCAGTAAGTTTCAGGAACAGCTTTCCTCTGGGGACTGGATACATTTATGGAAGAGTAACATGACATGGGCACAATGATTCAAAATCACCTTTTCAGTCCTGTGTTTCCTGTATCAGTAAATCAGACTCTTACAGGCTGGGGAGATACAGTCCTATAAACTAGGAGATAAATCAGTGGATGAACTATACAGAAAAGATTGTTAAAGTTACCTGCTGAAGGGGTTGCTCTTACTACTTCTACACCAACAGGAAGATCTAGAGGTTGGCTATACACAAGTCTGGAACTCAGAATGAGTTTACTAGCAGTCTGAAGGTTAGCAATTGATGAAGATCGTGGAATGGGACTGATTCCAGGTGATATATCTGGAGAAGAATCCACAGTCTTCTGCTCAGGTACACTAAGCTTATTATCTGCTGAAGACACTTCTGTTGGTTTTGCTACATAAACAAAATTGACAACAGTGTTAAATTGTTTAAAAGGATAAGGCATGAATGTCCAACAATCAGATTTATTTGTTTTTACAAGAACTCAAGTTGCACATAAAATAATTATATGATGTGTGCAGGCTGTGACAGTTTTATTGCATGCTGTGACTATTCATTTTAAGACATCCATAACATTGTGAAATACTGACAGTTTGAAATAAAGAAGCCACTGCTTAAGTACATTACTCACTCTTATCAACACATTTTTATATTGTTATTGGTATAGAATGCAACCAATGTTTGTAAGGAATCCTACTGCTTCTGTTGCATTGGTGTATTATTCTGAAGATTCTTGATTTTTAGGCTTCTGCTTGACAAAGGTGACACAATTTGTTTTATAATAAACCACTAAAGTTTGTTTTATCTTAAGTAATATGATATACAAGTCTGTCTCTAAGGAAATTACAATCACTCACTCACCTAAACAGGCTTGCACAGATTTGAGATGAAGGTGCCACATCTGAAGAACAGAACAGCCACTGCTGTCTTTTTCAATTACTACCAGGTAGAACTTCTCTGAGAAAGGTGGTGGGCGATACCCTGTAATTTAATCATATTATATATACAATATATAAATATATATATTGATATGTGGTAATGAAATTTATATTCAAGTGAAATAATTTTTCCATAACAAGATTTGCTAAAAACTATTGATAATAAAAATCTAGTTTTCATCTTTGAAAAGAATTGTTTGATTATAAAACAAAATATTCAAACAGTACCATTAGTAGCATGCTTTAATTGACATTTTGTTTGCTCATGACAACAGAATTACAAAATAGATACTGACTTACAGGCAATCTGAGTATTACTGGCAAATCTAATTTATTAGATATTTGCCTTCTCATTCAGTTTGAACTATTTTGCCAGATTTTAAAGACTCTTCTACCTGCCTGCTTTCTTCCTTTTTCTTTTGAGGTTTTAAGTCTACGACCAAATTCCCCAGTGACTTCCCCCAGTGCTTTAACTTGAAAGCCAGATATATTGACATCATCACCTGGAACTACCTATTGATGCAGAAAATGTGCTTCTGTTCTGTTCACATTTTTATATATAAACATAAACACTTTGAAAAATGTGCTTTGTCATATAAGCTGTTTCACTCTAAGCAATTAGAAGGTCTTTGTTTAACACCATTTAGCAACAATTCACATGAGCAATATGTAACAGTCATTTCACTGAATTTTACAGATTCTCATTTGAAAGTAAATTACCACATGCCAGCTAGGTTTTAGTATTCCTTAAGAACATTTTTTGGTACCTATTTAATTCATATTAGTTATAGTTTATGCTATACCTTGTGATGGCTGGAAAAATATCTCAGTTTCCTTCCCTTCCACATCTTCCTTATGTGGTTTGTATCCCAGAATGAAGTCTTCTTGGAAGACATGAAGCAATTGTGTGTTTGAGCCACACTGAAACATTGAGCAGTGGTTATGCTTCCAGAACAGTATAGCAAAATTTGGTACTAATGTAATTATCTCCTTAGTGCAATCTAGCTACCAATGAGGAACAATTTCTTTTATAAAGTTTAAAATTATCATCAGAAAACCCAAATATTTTCCTTTCATATTAAGGACAGCATGTTCTAGAACCCACCATTTGTATACTGAAATAATTTCACCGAGATCTACCAGGATAGACAAATTCTGCAATAACTGCAGTGCTGCAGTTATTGACAGATGAATTGGTATCTGATTCATTTTTATTTCTTTGGTGTTAAATAAATGACAGCAGCAAAAACTTTTAACCCTCTTCAGTGGGACGACATGTCTGCAGCGAATTGCTTGGGAAATCTAAAAAAGGGAACAAATTGCAGATTTTCCTTCTCTCAGATATCTGAACATCTGTCTTTTCTGACAGTAACATATTTCTTTGCAGTAACTCTGCCTCACTACAGAGAAGGCTGCTCATGGTGAAATCCTTCCCTGCTGGTAAGGAAAAATATGTCCCCCAAATACAGTGATGGCAAAGTTATCATGCTGCAAAACCTCCTTTTTTGCAGGGAAACAAGCTAAGACAGTATTCCCTGTACTCATTTATAAAAATTCTAAGAGAATGTTTTGCAAATCTGAACTTAAATTTGAATATTCTATGCTATGGATACCTAAAAGACACAGAAATTTATTGTCAATAGAAAAATACTTATTTATATATGTCAAAACCCCCCAGTTTTCTAATTAAGAATGGTAAAACCCATTGTTCTCACAGGCTGCTAACAGAAAACAGCATTGGAACAAGTAGGATCAAAATAAGTGAGTAAGAACAAGGTTTCATTATCCTACCTGCTCACTGATTGAAAAGTATAGCTGTGTTAATTAATAGATATAATTTTTTTTTACAATACAGGCACAAAAAACTTCAAGTTGTTTCTGGCTATTATTCTTACATTTCAGCTATCATTCTTACTAGCTAGATCTACTTCTTAGGTTTGGGCTTTTAATATTATTTTTGTTTGGTTAGGTTTGAGGGGATTGTAATTTTTTTCCTTTAAGTTCTGATACCTTGGAAATCATTATTTAGTAAGGTTTTGTTTCCATCAAGAAATATGCTTAGAAAATATAGCTATACTCTAGAAATGAGCTTTAAGCTCTTAGCAGCTAACAGAAAATTGGCTTAGTAAAATGCTCTGGATATCTCAATATATACAAAATTCAAGGTAGTCATTATCACCACAGAGAAATGTCATCTCTTTTACCTCTTCTCAACAGATTAGGCTAATTAACAAAGTTATTATAACCAAGTGATACTCTTAAAGAGTTAACCATTTATTTACTTTGTTAGTTATTGCATCGAGCTCAATGATACATCCTGGTCGAGCAGTAGACTGTTGGCTCACAATATTAAACACTTCCCCAATAAGTTTCTGAAACAGAGAAAAATGAGTAGAATTAGTATATTTTTCCTTTGGACAGAAGAAAATTGCAGTTGCTTATGATAAACTGATGCTTCAATTTTTCTTGTTGGCACAAACCGTAACAGAGTTCTTGCAGCTGTCACTGTGGCACTCATGAGTAATGTGTTTATCAAACTGTTTGCACTGTTGTGAGTCGGCAGCTCTTCATGGGGACGACACACCAGTTTTTATGGAAGCTAAATATCGTTAGTTTAAAGATTTATCCTTGCATAACACCACATAATGCATCTGTGCAATGAGAAACAATGTACTGTTTCACTTCTTTTTCAAGCTTCAGGTTTTGTCACAACACGTAGAAAAAACCATCAGTACAGCTTATATATAAGCTGAAAGCTCTATTGATTTTCGCTGGAATGTTCACAGTCATTGCTCCTAGAACAGATTCCCCAGACTGATCTGAACACTGACAGGCCCTGTCTTGCAGGATGGTTTATAAAATAACAGAAGAATGGGGGGGAAAAAAAGGGAAGATGTGTTTCTTTACACAATAACAGGACAAGGTCAGGCTTTACTTTTCCTAAAGTCACAGAAATGAAAGATAAAAAGAATGAAATAATTGGTTATTGGATAAAAAAAAAAAAGCTAATATGACCCTTAGCTGATTCCCTTACATGTCACCATCTCTGCCCTTCCTCAGGTATAGATGTAATTTAGGTGGATACACCTCAGTCTTGCTCTTTTTCACCCTCCCTCTTGCTCTTGACTCCCCTCTTCTGAGAGGACAAACTAAGAAATCCTGTTTTTTCTTTTCCCACCTGCCACAGGTTGGGGAGACTTGCATGCGAAATTTTGGTTCAGTGCAGACGCTTTTAGCAATAATAGCTGCATTCTTTCTGCTAATGCTTACAGACAGCTGCAAAACTTGCAATTATGCAAGATGTAATGTGTAAGAGTCTACACATGGAATGGCACAAAAATCACACCAAACTAAAGGAAGATAAACCACTGGAAGGGGAAAGAAATGAGTTACATTAGTTTTATTTTAACAGTTTCAAACCGAACCATTGCTACCTAAAACTTACAGATGATTCAGGGTCAGATAGTTCATCCAGAAGTTTTCGTGCATCTACAACAGCTTGATAGAGCCTCAGGTTTTTGCCATCTGATGCAACAAAGCAAGCACTAGCAGAGTTGCAATAGGTACCTAACAGAAGACACAAAAAAATTAATAAAGAAAAAAATGGCAGTCAATAGCATCAGGTAGTCTATTACAATCCTCAGTATATGAATATGCCTCAAACATAATTTTCATAAAGCATTGAAGCAAAAAACCTAAGCAAATGTGTGCATGAATACACCATCATTTGAACTTTGAAATAATTCCCTTTCTGTTCATGTATGTAACCAAATGTCCTAAAAAAGGTTCAATAATCTAAGCTGAATTCATGTCTGTTTACAAGCACTATTCACACATGCAAGCCCCAGTCTGTGGCACACCTCAGGGAACGCTGCTGTGCCTTACTCTGGTGATGTTTGATTCACTGTCATCTCCAGGGCATTGCTTGGAAGAGCCAGCTCCAGATTCCTGAGGTTGTCAGGGACAATTCAGAGCAGGAGTCTAAGGGGAAACTGTTCAGCCATGACTTTCTTCCTTGTTTACTGTCTCTAGGCTCTTTGCATAAAATTAACCTCTATGAATATTCCCTTCTGCCCTGCAGTTAGAAGTGCAGATAAAAAAGTGGAGGGAGAAATAGATCTGTCTGTAGTTCTGAATAAAATACGAAAAACTAAGAGTGTCTTTTTTTGCTTCTCAACAGCACATACAACAGACTTGACATGTGATTTTCCATTCTGATATACATCTTCCTCTAAACTACAGGAATGCAGCTCATTATTTGTGTTTAGAACACGCTATGGGATACAGACAGACCAGAATGCCATTATGTAAGCACAGAAAATGAATTTGTTTTATTTTAAAGCAAAGATATTATGTATTTATAACCTGGCATTAGTATAAAATTTAATGCTACACCCACAGCCCAAATGGCATTTAGTACTGTATACAAAGATGATAACTACTATAAGAGCATCTTTGTGATAATTAGAAAATAAGTATCTGTGTGGCTGGATAGAGTAATATTTGTAGTAGTTTTCTTAATTGCAATGGAAAGCCCTAAAATGAAAAACAAAAACTGAAGAACTGGCCAAGGGCATCACATATCGGATGTTGTACTGTCTGACCTCTGAAAAAGTGTTGGTTGCAGTTCTGTAAAGTTAATGTAGTCTATTTATTGATAAATATCCTGTGTTCCAACTGGGCTTTTGTAAGCCTCTGGTGGTCTGAAGGATTTCAGTATTGTTTCAGGATCTCCGAAGCAGTTTCTAGACAGCATGTTAAAGGAATTTGATAACGCCAATTTTGACAGGAAATCTTCCCCAGTGATTCTGATGTTCAAGTGGTCCAAACACCAGTTCTGTTCAACCCACTGGCCCTGCAGCTGCACGTGGCCAGCACCCCATAGCCATCAGCCACCTGCATTTGCAATACCACACCAGTGCAGAGAGCACTCAGGGAAGCTGCCTGAAGCACTGGGGAAAGGCATCGTCTTGTGCTCTGTGGAAGCAAGGAGTGCTTACTCACACAAAGGAGTTCCTGAGTGTCAGCAGATCCACAGGGACTCCAGACACACTCAGATCACAGCAAGTGTTTTACAGTAGCTTAGCCACAAATTAAATACAAATGCTTGATTTCCATAATACAAGGAAATTTTCGCAAAATTAATGTAAATATACTCCAAATAAAACAGTAATTAATTAAAAAAATTAATTCTACAAGCCACAGTGTTAACTCTGTATGGAAACATGCCAGGTATACTCACCAAGGCAATAGCTGGGAATAAGTGTTGGAAGCCAGGCTACGTTAGAGAAAGCGGAGGTGTGAAGGGAGTTAATTCGAGCCAACTCAGACACTCCTCCCGTGTAGGATAAAGGTCCTATGGGGTCCACTCGCCACAGAATCAGCTCACTGTAGATTGCATTTGGGTCATGGAATGTACGGGTTGCTGCATTTTTAAGTTGTTGCTTAGAAGAACCTTTCTTATGTTTAATAGGATCCATCATCCTGTTGATCCTGTCAGAGTCCCAGGAAGTGTCTGATTCGGGAGTTAACAGAGCATTGTGGTGGGAAGATGTCAGCAGCAGTGGCAGAACAGAGTGGCAGGCCAGATCATTGAGGTGAAAGCGGTGTCCACAGTACCTGAACTTATGGGATACAGTTAACACAGTAGTGAAAGCTGATTTATCAGCAAAAGTAACTGCCCACTGATTGAGAGAGCCATCGATGTGTTTGGAAATCATCATTACCACGGGAGAAATTACATTCACATTTGCACTGTCCTGGGCAAAGCTTGGTCCTTTATTTGCTAGAATATTCTCTGGAAAGTCCATTGTCTTCTGCTGTGCAGCACTGCTGTTGTCTTTTACAAAGACAGGGCAGGCATACATCATAATATTTTTGCTAAGGGAACTAGCATCTCCAGATGGAAATGCAACAGGAATCCTAGAAGAAAATGAAACCTGAAAAAAAAAAAAAATTTAGAATATAGAAAGCTAGCTTCAGGCAGAATAAAGGCTAGCTGTTCTACAGGAAGTACTTAAAATTAAATTCCTACCCATGTTCAGCTCTAAAGCAAAGGACACAATATTTGTTAACATCATAAATAATAAAACCATTTCAAATATACAATACCTGAACTTGTCGAAAGATGCCTGGAGTGTATTCATCTAAATACTTCACATGCCACACCAGAAAGGTACCATCAACAGGATGGATAGTAAAAAGCATATCTGGATTCCTGTTCCATTCAGTTAGGAGCAAGTCAATTTTTCTGTCTAATAAAACTGTTGGAAGAGGCAGGCGTGGGCCCGCTAGCAGAGATGTTTTGGGGCTTCCCTCTCTTTCTCCATCTTCGTGTTCTGAAGAGCCTGTACCAGTCCCTGTCTCTGATTCTCTGTCTATTGACAAATCTGCAAGAGAAAAGAAACGTGCCATTTTTTCCATTGCAAAGACTTCCCTATCAGTTTCCATTCAAACCACAGTATTTTTTAACCTGCTAGTAGTACTATCTGATCAGAACTAATCACATTACTAACCATGATCTAACTTCATATGTAAGCTCTTCTCTTTTTCTTCCATTTCTTCTTCCTCTTCAACTTCAACATCAAAATCTTGTTCTAGTTGTTGTTCTGAAATTTTTCTTAGATGCTGCATGAATACTTCAATAGAGGATGTAAAATGAAATTCTTTATTATTCAGCCAGTGGACAACGAAGCCTCCACTTCCTTCATCTATATTAAAAGCTGTTCCAGCCAACACTGATGGAATATCTGTGGACATTTTTAAACAAATAAAAAAGGTATACATTAAACCATATAAAAATATATAAAGCTATATGTTAAACTGTATATTAACCACTCAGTTTTTTATTTATATATATCTGTACACACATATTTCACTTATTTTAGGTATAACATAATTTGTGCCTGCAAGATTAGAAAAAGTAAGATGCATATCAAATTTCTACATCCAATTGTAATAAAATCAGTAAAGGTATTTTAAGGCAAATAAATTCACATTAAAATTTATTCTTATGTGAATTGTAAATGATACTCAGTGGTTCTAACTGCTCAGTTTCACATGTTGCAGTGTTGACTTTCATGTACAGACTTTAGGTAAAGCACATCACTGCTCTTTAATCTTTTCCTGCTTTAAAAATATTCTGCTTTATTCTATAAAAAGAAGCTGGTTTCCCACCAAAAGACTGGTACAGCTCTTTTTCAATCACTACATATTCTGTAGGATGCAATTACTCCATTCATTATATACCATGGCTCCCAAACCCAAGAATCAAACACCAAGCAGACTGGAAATTTACGCTTCTTTTGCCTTCTGGTCTGCAAAGATGAATTTAATTTGCTCATAAAGGTGCCAAAGGTATTCAGAATAAATTCAGCTTAATTTGTCTTAAAAAACTCTATGCCAAATAACAGACTTCCTACAAGTTCCCTGTATTCAATGGGGCAAAGCAAAGAATGTGCATCATAGCCCCCTTTATTTTTTTCATGTTGTGCAAATATATTATTGCAGCCTAACAAATGGTCATATTTCACCTGTATTAGGGTTGATGCTTGCTGCTATGTGGAAGTGACCGAGTGCATTTGCTTGATGGGAAATGTGACGCTGAACTTCATGAGTGCCCTGCTGATCTGGCAGTGCATCTGTGTGGGTAACGAGGACTGAAGATCTCCTTTGTCCTTTTCTCATATTTTTCAAATGATGAATTGTCTGTTGTAGTTATAAAAAATAGATTAATAAATACTAAAAACACTGTAAGGTAAGAAGTCACACTTATATAAACACTTATATATTTCTACCAAAGAAAGGAAGACTAATTTAAAAAGGATTATTTTAAATAGATTTCAACAGAGATTAGTAACATGTATGTACATCAGAGCTCTTCTAGCAGTATTCTAAAATTTCCTTTAATTTCTGCTCAACAGCACCACAAAAATACACAGCATCTTGCACAACATTCATGAACAAGATTAGAACAATCTAAAAGCAGCAACTTTTGCGATACAGCTTTATAATGAATTATTTTTGTTCGACTGACAATTTCTGAGATCAAATAGAGAGCACAACTGATTTAACAGCCCGAAGTGCAATTGGTCCCAATTTCCCTATTCGTTAATGGCCATGATATTTAAGAAGTAAAAACCTGGTGTGATTATAATAGTCTACAAATGAGTGGTGGGGTGGTTCCTTGTTTTCTTTTCTTGTTTTTATATTGATAGGCTTTCTCTTACTGTAAACACAATAGACTTGATAAGACTATAAGACTGTCACTGAGACAAAATTACCAAATGAAGTAACTAAAAATTAAAAGAGTTTATTTACTTCTTTCATTGTCTTTATAATTGCAGACTTTCAGACCCAATCAGAATGAAACAATCATTACTATTCTATAGTACACATTGTTTTTTCCCATCACTGTTAGTAAACTATAGAAAAAATAAACTGAGTTTTAAAAACATGGTGCTTGATGCAGAGCTGCAGTCCCTGACTTTTTCAGTGTTTAGTAGACTTCACAACCTGATGTGAAATAATCCAGATCATTCTGTTATGCATATAGGGACTACATAACACACACTCTTAGAGCTTTGTATCCTTCAACATTGAACGTTTTAAGAATCGTGAAATACAAATTTGACAAATTAAGTATTTACTTGTACCTCTAGTGCATGTTGTATTGTGTCCTTTTGCTTTCCAGACTGGGAGATGGTGCTGCTGATGCTGGAAGTGGTGGTTTCACAGATCTGCTCCCCCAGCAGAGTATCTTCGGGTAACAGCGTCTCTGCCCACAGCCGGCAGATGCCATCCAGGCATGAGGTGAGCAACACGTTACAGACCAACCCCCTGATGGCAGACACGTCAGAATTACTGCCTGTGGAACTCAACTAGCTATACAGACACGGCAGGAATTAGGGGAGTGTACAAGTATTTAGTAGGCATTGTTTTATCTAAATTTCTGCTTCTCCCCTAACTGAAGGCCAACGTGACTGTTGTTATTAAACTGGGTGATGCAGAAGTTTACAGGAAAATGCTGGTATGCTTTGTTTCTTGAAAGTATAAGAAGAGAAATCTCATGTATTGATGGCAAAACATTAAGCAGAGTGTTAAAAAAACCCACTTGATCAAGGGTTTGCTTGCTTTTTAAAAAAAGGCAGCTTTCAAACCTGGGCATGTACTTGCTGATGTTCCGCCAGGAAAATCCTGTCACTGCTCGGGGATGCGCCAAATAAACAAAGGAAAACTGCACATCCTCTGAGCCCTTTTTCTTTTCTTCATTCTCTTGGGGCAGGAGAGATGACTTCCAACCAGTCATAGGATACCAGACCTTTAAGAGGCAGTCATCCTAGGTAAAGCAATAAAAAACCAGGGGGTTAGGTAGCTATAGTCAAAAATGCAACAAAAAAAATTCCTAAGTAATAAGGAAATTGCTGTTCTGGTATTGTTCATGAAAACTTGGCCCAGAACTAAAATTCATCTCATTGTTTAACTAACAGCAAGTGCAAGCAAAAATGCTTAACTATTGAGACTTGTAAACCAAAAGGAATCATTCAAATGACAGGGTGACATTAAAGAGAATTATTAATTGAAAAATTTTGCTTTAATAGTGATTTGACAAAAAGTATTGCAAACTGAAATAGAACTGAAAATTGAACCCAGAATTCACCAAATAACAACCTTCTCTAATTTATCCAGACATGTGCATATTATACCAGTTTAAATGTGTATGTGCTCTGTCATAATGATCTCATTACTTTCAACAGAAGTAGAAAAATATGGTTATGTATATATGAAAATTCATCTAAGTATACTTCATCTAAAAAAAAATCAAATATATATATATATACATACAAACATAAAAGTCTGTATCACTGTCATTCAAGTATTCAGTAAGACTACATAGCTAATCCAATTTGTTGTTGATGAAATTTATGAAATTACACAAAAATACAGCATTACACAAGATCATCATTTACCTTTGCTTACACTACAATAATGTGTATGCTCCAGGACTCTTCATAATACTTTTGTCAAACAAATGAAAAATATTGCAAAAATTTAATTATTCTTTTTTGTCCTTACCTTCCCAGCTGTTGCAAAATATTCACCGTCTGGAGACCATGACATCAAATGTACTGATGTTGCAGTCCTACAGAACACGAGAGCAAATGAAATAAGGTCTATTTATTCTATAATATTATTCCATAGGTATTCAGTTGATTCAGTGCTACTGTTCATTATTTAAATTAAATATTAAATTAAACAAAAATTAAATTAAGTATTTTATAGTTGTTTTAAGCATACTTTATGAATAGCAGAAGCATAAAAATATTTGCAACAATGAAACAAAATAGCATTTTTACACTTTTATGAAAAAACAGCTCATAAAAAATTGGTTTAAGTACAGCAAACCTAGGTTAGATCCAACAGGAGTGAGGATTTTTTTATTTGGAATAACTTATATTGTTTGAATTTTATGGTATTTAAAAGCACATTTTAAAATATAGGTGAGGCAGCATCACAATTTCTATGAAAACAAAAATTATCTCACTTGCACTGCCAGACACACTTCCAGTCATTTAGAACTGGGAGAACTTTATCGTCCTTGATCTGATTGCTGGCATCATCTTCTTCATCTTCCTCCAGAATGTCATCACATGGAGGGGCCCACAACTGCAAGAAGTCCGTTGCTGTCAGTAACCTGTTACCTGCAAGGGAGTAACACCAAAGCTATGGGACCAAGACGATGAAGGTGCGTGGAAAGATTAAGCCTTGCATCATATTTTGTTGTGAATTATTCAGAACAGGTTGAAAGCTGAACTTTAGTCCATTTTAAGTATGATAGGGCATTCTATCATCTCACCCAGCTGGTTTTATTAAAACATTTTAAATTTATAGTATCTTTTAAGAAAGAACACCAAGGTTTTTTTGGTGACTTTGAATCATAGAACCATATTTACTAACGAAAGTTGCAAATCCTTAATAGCTATTCATATCTCAAATAAATACAGAGACATCTTATAAAGATCCATGTCTAGGTACACTGCTGACTTTAATTGTGCTAAAGTTCTATTTAAATGATTATTAGTGATAATTTAAATCAGTTAACAACTTAACACTGTGATTCCAAAAACTAAGATCTTCCATAAGAGACTCAAACACTTGGCACAGCATCTTCACAAATGTTAACTGTAGTCTCACATTTTATGCAACACTACCTGAGAAGAAGTAATTTAAAATCTCCATATTCAAGCTCTCACTTTAATACCATAAAAATATTTTGTGTTCAAGTCATTCTAACTCCAAATGTTGAACAAATACTTCACAAATGATGCATTACCTTGAGGATCCCAGGCTAGGTTGTAAGTCATAGAACTGAGGAAGAACTGCCCAGTTTTTAGCCACTGACATTTCAGTTGCTGTGGTTTAAAAACAGTAAAGGATTAATTCTCACATCAACAGCAAAACATAAAGGTATTGGTCTTTCTTTCTATATGAAATTGCTATTAAGCCTGTTGCAAAAATATTCAGTGGTAGATTGCTAAATCTAGTTTTTCTATGTTTTTAAATTGTTTTGTAAAATGTAAATGCATCCCTGAGTGCCCTGCAAACCAGATCTGGACCTGTCCCACATACAAATAAATCTGTAGATTACTCCTGTGATCATAGATTTACAGGAACATAAGGGATGGCAGTACAGATGCCACAAAGATTATGAAACCTGCTTGAGAACATCCTTAATGCTCGAGTGCTTGGCCATGGCTGTGCTGCTAAAACAAGTCTGTGCTGTATTTCTGTACCACATCTCGGACAACCTCTTCAAATGAGAAATGCCAACTTGTCACCATGTCACTCTAGTGTGAGGCTCAAGAACAAGATGTTTTGAACTTAGGAGAAGGACAGTCCACAGTTTAATTCATGCAGTGGCAGAGTCTACCCATCCAGTTTTATTATGAATGGTGGAAGATGTTTATCCATCATTCTGTTGTGTGCTGATGTAATATAATAAAAATAACTGGCAGACAGACTTCTGTCTCTGCTAGGAGCCTAAACGGAATTACAATTCTGAAATACATACTTACACAATTTCTTTTATGAGAATTTATACCAAGCGGTTCAAATATGCAAACAGCATTTCCATACGACGCTGCAATCTGGGGGGAAAAAAAGCAAAAAAAAAGTTGAGGCCTCAAAATGTTAAGTTAGGAGGTAAGAGGAGTAAGTGCTCCTTAGTATTCCAAACTAGCCAAAGAATTTCCAGTACCTCTTCTATGTGCCAGCGTTCTTGAAAAGTGAAATTAATACAAATGTAACTAACTCTGTTATGGGTATATTTTCTTAAGGTAGTTGAGAACAACATACTGCTGAAGAAGCCCACCTTTCAGATTTTAACTCTAAGCAGGGCAGACATCTCGTTCAATGGCACAAACACAGTCAGATGTGGTATAATCTTCCAGGGCAACTACTCTTAATGCATAAGGGAAAGCTGATGCTTTCACTGCTTCTGCTCGTGTTCTGTGCACTTCACAGCTAACTAATGCATTAATTATTGGTGTCTGTGTCTCTAGATTCCATTTTGGATCCCTAAATCACTAAATAACAGTCACAAGAAGCAGAAAGAAATGCAATTCTAACATTCAAATATATTTTGAGAGGAGATAAATGGTAAATAGAAAAACTGAAGTACATAAGCCATTGAACTCAGTTTCTTTCATCCCCTTATTTCACAGAAACCTCTAAACACAAAATAGTCTTTATTTGGTATTTATCTGGGCCTGTTCCTAATACTTACATGCTTATAAGTACTTTTGACTATCTTTAAAATTGCTCTTTCTTTTTAAAGAGATTTTTAAAAGAAAAACTGTTTTAGTCCTTCCCATTCAGGATCTGGTTTCCTCAATACAGAAATGATGCAAAAGTTTCATGACACTTATTATGAAATCTTATTTCTTCCTTCGGGGGTGGGGGAGAGAAGGTTGCAACAACAGAGTCAGTCCCAAAGCAAAGAACAGACTGTGAGTTCAGAGTCCTGAATGCAGAAGTTCTCGGGACGTGTGGTGATCTTGTAGGGCCCATCTCTGAAGCTGGAACCATTCCAGTTCTGACACTGTACTGTAACTAATGCATCTGTCACATTTTGTGACACCTCTAATTGCAGGTCCCAGAAAGGAATAAAAACCATTGTCACAAGATGTCTCCTGCTTCCTCTAACCTCCTCCCTCCCCCTAATTGCTAACAAATTGCAAAAAATTCTTGGAGTAACATAAGACTAACACAAGAGGTGTTACTCAGAAAGTCCCAGATTAGTAAACCATGATCTTTGTCGTGAAATTAACTCCTTAATTAACTCTTTCATTCCATTAATGTATTACATTGCAGTTTAATTATTTTAGAGTATTCAAATTTTTAAAATTCTATACAGACTTATTAAAATCCTTACCCTGCCTTGTCGCTGGGAGCACTCCACACAACTGACCTGGATGTTTCCATGTTTAGCACCGGGAATAATTTGCACACATTCAAAGTCATTTGCCAGAATAACAATGTCACAACCAGAGCCATATGCCTGAAATAATTTTTAAAAGAAATAAAATTAAATGTTTATTTTAAAAACTAACTGAACACGTTGCTACACGGCTGAGGTTTTTGGAAGCGGTGACTCTTCCAGTTAAACAAGCAGTTACAATGTAGCAGGTTTGTTCCTCGCTAATTCCATGAGCAACAAGTAGAGACAAAGTAGCACGTGAGACCATACCTCTACCTGGGTTTAAATCACAACAAACAGAAACAGCAAAAAAACCAACCAAACCCAAACTTAAATCTAGAACTTGAGGTCTGTGTGGACTTCTTTGTTTTCGGTTTTAGTTGATTTTTTTTTCCTCCACCCAATTCTTGTTGCCTCTTAGAGCAAGGCAGCCAAGAGTTTATACTAAGGAGCATTTCTTAATTAATTTACATGTATGTTTCTTAACTGTGTGCCTCCCTTTTTTTTATTAGAATGACTTTTTAAATAAAGACTGTTAAGTGATTATTTTCTATGATAATGCAATTGCTGGGCTTTTCTGAGTTTTAAGTGCACATCACTGTAAGATTACTGGATACATTGTTGTGTAACACACACTGTATTTTAAATAACTTGTTTCTGAACTAGCTGTTGAACAGTGATTGCCTGCAGAACTCTTTATTGGCAGGATAAATACATACCTGTCTGCCAACCTTTCACCTGTTCTAAAAAGTTTAATCACTCCAGATTATCTGTCCCACTGAGCTCCCACATTCAGGCCGAGAAATCTCTCCTTAGGATCCATCTACCACTAAGACTTTTACAGTAACCAGTTAGAGCTGGAAGTCTCTTTCCTTAAAGTAAGTTCTCCACTGATTCCAGCAGAAATTTTGTAACAGCTGAGTTAGGCAGAGACTGCAAGCGCTCCACAGTGAATTTCACATGGTACAAAATTATTTATCATTTTAACTTGTCTACTTTTTTTTTCACAATAACTTCCAAAATACTGAGTCAGTCCTTGCCCTCTCTTTGAGATCAGTCAGTGTAAAGTCTACTTGCATTGTGAGGATATGAGAGGTGTGAGGATTTGTATTGATTTACATGATCAGTGCCCCTTGGTGCTCGCACTGAGGTAACAGTGCAAGATACCCACTGGAACTAGAACAGACAGTTCAGGTCTCATGACTTGCTGTGTCTACTTCTAATCCTCCTGGGAAGGAGCAACAAGTGAGAAAGGCTGAAAAAAAGGGCTTAATTTAGCGAGAGTACATCACTGCACGAAACAGAAAGGAACAGCAACGCAAGCAGCAAAACGGAAACTCAGTCCCCAGAAATGAACACACCACACAACTGCACACACAAAAACGAAACCTGCAGGTAAGACAGATTGTCTAAAAGATTTCCAAGGTCACCTCACAAAAACAGAGCAGCACAGTGTTGTCTGAGATGTCAAACCCACACTGGTGTTCTGGGAAGAGCTCTGAGGAACTGATACTGGAGTGATTCACAATGTAGGCAGGATTGCTAAAAGGTTGTTGCAGGGAGATTATCTGTGTAACAGAATATCCCAGCTCCTTCATGACTAGGATACGTGATTATTAGCCCCAGTCTGGAAGGGAATAAGCTATTATTAAAATTGAATAGGATTATTTCCCGAATGTAAGAGAATGAGAGATGAGATTCTGAAATAAGTTCTAGCATTGAACAGAAAGTCCTTTTGTTTTGTTGTTTTCCTATTTTTATAATGGGATTTTTCACAAAACAAACTTCACCAGGGATGTTGAATGCTCAACAAAACAGTATAGGCTCCTAAGTAGGAAGGAAGAAGATTGATACCGGGATGTGAATGCCCAGAAGTAGACAGGAAAATAAAAGTGCCTCCTCTTGTTCCAATAATTTATTCAGAATTCTAATATTCACAAGAAATTAATTCTCCTACTTAAACTTCAAAGGGTGAACAATTAAAACAGAATTGACTCATCTTCTTTTCAACAGTCTTCCTCATAATTACTGATACAATCCTACTAAAAGATGTGATTTAAATTGTTTTCTAAGGCAGTAAAAAGAGGTGCTGATCCACTTTAAACACAGACTTAAACCTTTCAAATCCCCTGCTTTTTCACTGTTGGTAATGATAACTTGAGCTGCAAATTTCAACCAGAATTACACATAACTTATCACTAGTTGCAATTTTATTGGCAGGAGACATGTGTGTCTCAGAAATTATAAAAGGAAAAGACTTCCCAACTTCAATTTCCTTATGCTTACTGTTCTTAAACATGCCCACTTGTGTGTGTCTGCACAGCTCACAATGCATGAAACAGAAAACATTTTGTACTTGGCTATGTCTGTTTATTCTGTGAAGCAAAAGAATTTAGTGTCTTTCTCTTTAAACACTTTAGCTTTTCATCTTTCCTGTCCCCTACCTGCACTTATTCCAGCAACAAAGCATTCAATTTCCAGCTAATTATACTACTTGGCATATTTTCACAAAGTTAAGTAAAAAGGCAGTTGTGATATAAGAGTGTGGTTTACAGTAAAAATTTTTTCCTGAAAGAATCATCAAGATACAGAGATCTCTTTCCTTTGTGAAATCTTAGTACTGTCACTTGTACCCATCCTACTCTCTGCCTGTGGTTCCTGCTGCACCAACAAGAGACTCAGCAGACCTGAGTGCCCTGTGCCAACCGAGGGGATCCCTCGCTTAGGGACCTCAGGCAGAACTCATTCCCAGCAGCAGGATACCCACCTTCAGCTCCAGGTTCTTTGAGCAAGTGCTGCTGTCTCTTGGTTCTGGGGTAATTTTCTGAGTGTAGATATTTATTCTGAGAACGTGCCTTGTTTCTTGCAAGTATATTAAAGTATATTTACCTTAGATCTTAAAATTATTTTATGACGTAAATTCATTAGAATCCACATTTGAAAAAGGTCCATATACTTTTATGTACTGAAAGATACTTTTATATTTCACGTTATATGCCTAAATACAATTTTTTTATTTGATTACTTTTATGCAGCTTTTCTTTGTCTTCATGATATGAATATATTCATACTTGGAGAGAACAATTTTCTGTTAAATCTTCTTTTCTTTTGTCCTGTCACTCCTTAAGCTGGTAATGCAGCAGAAACACCCCACAGTGACAAAGAACAGGGAAGTGTTATAATATTTAACATCAGAAGTTCCTTCTTAGGGATTCAGCTGACAACATCTGCATGAGGTCATTCATGCCACCACAGGTCTCTCCTGCCAGAGAAACAGTGGCCACAGTATTGGTGGTAGCAGACTGATAATCTGCATGGCCTGATAAAAGGAATGGAAAGTTGCTAAGCCATACAGCCAGGAAAGATGGAAAAGAAGGCACTGAGATATTGTAATGGATGAGAGCAGCACAGAGCTCTTAAATAAACAGAATTATGAGCAGTGACTGAACAAAAAAAGTGCAGTAAGAACCACCCACATGGAGTATCTGCCAACCTCCACTTCTAATGTCACTGATAACTTCAAGGAGAAAATTAAATGGAGTTGCAAAACCGCCAGAACACAAGGATGACTTGCAGGATCCATAAGCAAGTAATAAGCTGTAGTTTGCCAATGTCTGCTCTATCTGTCAGGATCTGGGACCACTGAAATGAACAATGACAAAGCTTTAATTGAATGCAGGAGCACCACACAGAAGTAGGACATTGTGTCCTACTGTAAGAGTTTATGCTATACCCTCAGTTTCCAGATAATATGAAAGCAGCACGTGTATCTGTGTTTTTCAGCTGCTCATGTTTTCCAGTTTGCTTCTGAAACTAACAGAGAAACAATTATTCCTTCACATTCTTATCTTGGTTTTTCTTTATATAAATATTTTTCTCTGTATAGAAAAAAATAAAAATTCTTCTCTTTCTATAGCCTGCAACTCTTTACAACTTTGGCGTAAGTGTAATAAAACACAAGTCCTCAAGCTCCCGTGTGTACTATTAAGGGTAAAGAGGCATTTCAAGATGGTAAATGATGTGGAAGAAACAGAAATCAGAAATAGAATGATTTTTAATACCACACATGTATTAAAAAAATAAATTCATAAACATCTAACATTATATAAATTAAAACATCTAATGAAATCTGAATTAAAGTCTGTATTGGGCTGAAAGGCCTCCTCCAGTAAAACAACACTCATCCTTAAGTTTCTGGCTACGGATAGTAAACATAAGACGCAGAAATTCCGCCACCTTCCTCTTAGCAATGAAAACACCTGAATTCTGAACCGTTTCCAAACTCCCATCAATGGACACAACACTTACAACCTCCTCCCCCTCCTCCTTCCAAGTACTACTAGAATTACATGCACTTAATGCAAACCAGCAAAATAACAGAGAAACAACTCCTAAGCTACTACTAGCCTGTGGCCTGTAAAACAGGCTGTCCTAAACTGACAGTTGAGATAAATTAATGATTAAATACTTTACAATATGCTTAAACATACAGAGATAAAAGAACTCAGTTCAGATACTAAGCACCTCTAACACAGTCTACATAAAAACATTGCAGAACATATAGATTTATGTAAATAGTAATAAATAACTGAGAGGGATTTGCAAAAAAGTGTTTTAAGAAGGATGAAGTAGTGAAAAAGTAGGAGAACCCTACACAGCAGAGAAAACTTATTCTCAGTTGCTGTATCTTGTGGACATCTGTGTGAATGACAACTTTGCTGTTTTCAATGAGGTAAAAAAAATTTACACGGGCGTGGGAGACTCATCTGCAACAGCTTCTGAAGTTCACCACACGCAGCTCCAGGGCAAGTGTCAGTACTGGCATGGAATATGTTAAGAAGCTTGTCCTTTTCAGAAATGAAAAATAATAAATGAATTTTTTCTCACATTTATCAGTTAAGTTCTTAGATACCCCTTACATCTGACCTTCTGATTCTAAATTAAGAATGTTTATAGTTTTGTATTAGTACAAATTAGTACAGAAGTAAATATCATTTCCTGTTTGTCTGACACTTGAAATTTTTATACTTATAGAATCCAGCCTCTAGGTAAATGACATCGCTATTTTTATCCATTTATTTTTAAACCCAGGCTAACCTTAGAAACAGTTACATTCTGTTGCAGCTGCTTAACCAGCTGTTTAAGAACAAAAGCTAAGTGCAATCAACTATGGTTTGAAAAATGCACTTTACTACCTTTAAAGGCTTATTAGCTGCCAGTTAGACTGTGAGGTACAAATACCTCTTCTGTCAAGGCAGGGTGTGTGCTGTAAGGCCCCTCTGCTTCAAGCTCAACCCTCAACCTTCTGTAAACTCACCTGTGGAACACAGTTAGCAATATTTGCTAAAATGAGAACATGAATTAACAGCAAGCTGAAAAGTGCACAGAATTGTTCCCAGACCTTCTGTCATTTAGTACTTCAACCCCTTGCTTAAGCAGTGTCTTTTTCAGAGCTCAGACGGAGGAGGCTGAGGAGACTGTCTGGTACAAGACAGCATTACAGAGCTATTTTGCTTCTAATCACCCTTCCAACAGTTTTTCCTGTGTATCACATGCTCTGCCAGACTGGCCACAACACAGCTACAGCATCCACAAGGCACTTTGCTACCACACATCTGTGCCTCATCCCTTCCTTGGGAAAGGCTGGATATACGACAGGACTGCTGCAGGCACGTGTGGGAGCAGAGGGAGGAAAGCACCCTGCATATTTCAGAATAAGCACTGACAAAAGCTTTGTAGCCAATCTACAGCAACTGTCTCTATTTCTTTGGATCTCTACAGTTTTATGGGGTCACTAATACTTGTTTTTAGCAGGTAAAGTAGAAAATAGTGGAGAAATCCTTTTCCCTGTCTTGTTCTCAGAATAACTAGATGACTTTTACCAAAGCTTTAAAAAAGTTGAGGCAGACTGTGTTATCATCCTAGCTCTAGCTACACTGACTTGGAAATTAAGAGCTTACCTTTATCCCCAGCAAGCAGTCATGTAAACAAGCCAAGGACAAACCACAGAAGAAAGGAAGAATGAAGAACCCGAGAATTGCAACGTCCCTAATCAGGTTAGAAGAAAATGTGTTCCTTCTCTCAGAATCCTAAGATTGCTGGACTTAGGCATCTAAAGCACATTCATCTTAAGAGGAAGTTTCTTCTACTCCTCCTCAAAAAGAAAAAAAGGAAATAGCTCCAAAACTATTAACTAGTGGGTACATAAATATATGTACCCAAGCCATTATTCTGCTGTTAAGTGGAGTATTTTTAACAGGAGTGATTCATTTCTGCACATAAAAAAAGCTGTATTTTCAAGTGCCTGTGATGAATCAGTTGTAGCAATTTTGAACTATTCTCACAGATTTTCAATGCCCAAACATCAACCAAAACGTGAGTGGGCACATGCGCACACAAACAGCAGCTCCTCTGCCACAGTGCTGTAGATTCCCACAGACACCTCTGGATTCCCACAGACACCCATGGACTCCCACGGGGCTGTGCACATCTCCCTTGCCCTCTCGCCCTCTCCCTGCTCTGCTGGTGCTGTGTGCCAGGGCCTGACAGGTGCTGGGGTTTCAGAGCAGGTCTGTAGGGCCAGGCTCTGTCGCCTGAACTGCAAAACCTGCCTCGGGATCTGAGCTGAAGTTATGTCTCCAAACAGCTCAGTGCTTTGGGGGCACAAAGCTACGCCCATACAGGTGATATCGACAGACAGAATTTGAGGTTAGGCACTGCTGAAATTGCCACCTGCAGTTGATGGTAGACTATGATTCTACTAAGCCACAATTTCCTAAGATTCTGGATATAAGACCCCAAACTGTTTGCAGGCAGTTTTTAACCGTACAGTTTACTATAGGATCAAGGCCTAAAAGAGCAGTAATACCATGAATACAGAGAGTGAAGAAAAAGCAAAGAAGGAAGTTACAGCTATGGAAGTCCAGAAGATACATTTATTAAAACATACTTATCTCTTTAGTTCCTTGCTTACTGCATTATAAAAAATTGGATGCAGCAGCCAGAGAAGACAGTGAGATCTGTTATATGTAGTTCCCTAATTAACATCCTACCAAGCAATTCTGCATGGTTTTGGAAGATGCTACTTTTGCTCTTGGAAAATTCTTGTATAAACCACAGCACACATACATTATCAATCATTACTGATGTTATCAAAACTGTGACAAGAATTAACATAAAGTTGTGTTGCATAATACTAGCTGATTGACTTTTCAAATTGTCATAGTCAAAAGAAACACATTAGAATGTGAACATGAGTAAATGACTTCTTATATAAATATCAAAAGTAACAGAGGTCCCTTTAATAGCAGTATGGCTGCATAGCAGCAGAACCAGGAAAATAAAGACAAACATGGCACCTTAAGAGTCTCCAGCATTCATTACTGAAATAAGACATCTATGATAATCTATTGTAAGCTTTAAATGTTTCACGAGTCTGCTGACATTTATCTTACACCAAAAAGGATGTTCTGCATCATTTTGCTTGGAGTTGGTTTGTGCCTGGGATATAATCTTGTTAATATAAAATGCAACGAGACAATTGTTTCCCAAAGAATAAGATACTGATTAGATGGCAGCAGGAAAACACTGCAGAAGCTGGTCATTCACTAAAATCAAAGCATACCAAGCATATATAACCTAAGGGAGTGAAATTGGCATTAGAAATTGACAAGAAACAAAAACAGCCTGTGAATGAAAACCAGATTGTTTTATAAACTACTGGGCCCTTGAAATTCACTTAGTCTATCTCTTTATCATGTCTTTCTGTTTCTTTCCCAGTTTGAGAGGAGCATTTGACAAATTTGTTTTATCAACCTCAGTAATGGAAGGCAGACGCTCATCAATAGCGGGCAGGCTTCGTCAGAACCCCAGTGCAACTGACTTGTGTGCGCTTTGCAGATGAAACATACAGACATAAATATATTAAAATAAATAAATAAAAACAAAGACAGACAGAAGCACCCAGTGAAATGCGGGGACACACAGCCGGGGGTTTCCCCGGCAGGATGGAGAGGACGGAGCGATGGCCAGGGGTGACGGGCGATCCCCGCATGCCCCCGGTGTCCCCGGGCCCCGCTCCGCCCGCAGCGCCCCCCGCCCGGCGGGCTCCCCGCGCTGTCCCCGGGCCTGCGCCCGCCGTGCCCAGGCCGCTGTCCCCGCCCGCGGCGCCCGTTACCGTGAAGGGGGTGTCCTGCACGCTGCCCACGGAGTACCCGTTGTCGCCGGGGTTGACGGCGCCGGTGAGCACCTGGTGCAGATGCATGGCGGCCCCGAACCCGGCCCCGGCCCC